>WNWK01003310.1:0-171765 GCA_009830355.1 Cherax destructor
TTGTCAGGGCAGGGAACTGCGCAGTTCTTGTATGTCAAGAGCATCAAAATTTACCTATTGAGGGGTTAGGCGTGGACTTTTGTCCAAACACATGAGTGTTAAATCAGTCGGGACTGAAGATATGAGCATACGCCCCTTGGGGCAAATATTATAACCACTTGATGTTTTAACTTACAGCCCTGTGGAGAATGAGGCCATGGATGTATCCTCGTGAAGGTGTTGGGGATGGCTGGACATCTTGGATTCATCAATAAGCTAAGTAGCAAGCTTAACAGTCTATTATATCGTAGGAGCACATTCCTCCACAACTGGACCCCTGTCGCTCAAAATTGTTCCAGAGTGCTCTGTTTCCTGGCGTCTCTTTCAAATTTACCTAAAATGGGACAAGGCATTGTCATTGAACATGTCGCAGACACAGCCTACAACAGCTTTGTTAGGGTGATGTTCCTCAACAAACGTTTGCACCTCACTCCACTTTGCACAAATGTCCTTAATCTTTGAAGAAGGCACCTTCCGCTCTCTTCCTCCTCCTGTGAAGCAATTTCCTCAGCTGTGCTCTGTTGCTGTTGAAGTTGAAGGTCTTGCAGCTCTTCAGTGGTTAGCTCTTCACTGTGGTCCTCCACCAACTCTTCCACATCCTTGCCACTCACATCCAACCCCATGGAAATCCCCAATGCCACAATTGATTGCACAACTGGCATAGGGTGAACAGGGTCAGCCTCAAACCCTTCAAAATCTTTGTCGAAGACATAATCTGGCCACAATTTTCTCCAAGCAGAGTTCAAAGTCCTGGACGTTATTCCCTCCCGCCACCTAAAAGGTTTATGCAATGGAGGATACTCAAGTGATCTTTCCAAAACTCTCTTAGGGTCAATTCAGTGCCTGAGGTTATGTCAAAGCACCTTTGAAACATTGCTTTGGTGTAGAGTTTTTGAAGTTTGAAATGATCTGTGGTCCATGGGCTGGATGAGAGGAGTGGTATTAGGGGCAAGAACTTCACTTTGATGAAACCACTGAACTCCACCATTTGATCATCCAAGTCTGGAGGATGAGCAGGAGCATTGTCCATTACAAGGAGGCACTTGAGTGGCAATTCTTTTCCAGGAGGTATTTCTTCACACTCGGCCCAAACACTTCATTAAACCAATCAAAGAAAATTTCCCTCATGACCCCATGCCTTACTGTTAGTGTTCCACATCACACAAATTAGCCTTGGCGACACTGTTTTTCTTGAACACACTGGGATTTTCAGAGTGATACACCAGTAAAGACTTTACTTTGAAATCCCCCACTAGCGTTAGGACAGAACAGGCTTGTGTCCTGGCAGTGCCTTTTCCTCCTGCGTAATGTAGGTCCTCTTTGGCATTTTCTTCTAAAAGAGGCCTGTTTCATCACAATTGAACACTTGTTGGGGAGAAATCCTTCAGCCTCTACATAGTCTTTAAATTCCTGAATGAATTTTTCAGCTGCACATTTGTCAGAACTTGCAGCCTCAGATCTTACACAGTGTTGTAAGGCATTTACAACACTGTGTATACCCACTACACTCTTAAATCTCTCAAACCAGCCTTTGCTGGCCTTAACCCTTAAACTGTCCACACGTAGATATACATTCACGTGCGTACTGCTCCGAACGTAGATCTACGTTTTATTTTTCATTCCTTCAAATTTAGTGCGATAGGCCTGAGTCGCCTAGACATGAGAGAATGGATCTGCGCCCTCAGTTTGCGCAATATTAAAAAAATCTGGGACCCCTTAGTACCTTGTGGGAGCACCAGTTCAATTGAGTGCCAGCTAGAGCAAATACTGTGGCAAACACCAGGGATTCACTGATGTCATGTCGCATTAACACTCCCCTTATAAGAGGAAAGTAAAAATAGGTTAGATAAATATTTTGAGTGGCTGTGGGTGGGTGTGAGTTGGACCTGACTAGCTTGTGCTACTAAGTCTGATGCCATGCTCCTTCCTTCAGAGGATGTGACCTGACTAGGTGGGTCATTGGTCTAAGCTGGGGGGTGACATGGACCTGCCTTGCATGGGCCAGTAGGCCTGCTGCAGTGTTCCTTCTTTCTCATGTTCTTATGTATTCGGCAGGCTGGCTGGCTTTGGCTGTCTCTCTATCTGTCTATAACTCTGTCTATAACTGTCTATAACTCTGTCTATAACTGTTTTATAACTCTGTCTGTCTATATCTTTGTCTGTCTATATCATTGTCTGTCTATATCTTTGTCTGTCTATATCTTTGTCTGTCTATATCTTTGTTGTCTATATCTTTGTCTGTCTATATCTTTGTCTGTCTATATCTTTGTCTGTTATATCTTTGTCTTCATATTTTGTGTTATTCTTTGTCTGTCTATATCTTTGTCTGTCTATATCTTTGTATGTCTATATCTTTGTCTGTCTATATCTTTGTCTGTCTATATATCTATCTATATCTATATGTCCTATCTCTCTCTCTTCACATGTACACATAAGTACAGTTATTATACATAGTGTAAATTACCTAGGATAACCCAAAATTCCAGGCAAAGTGCTATACAATGCTTGTAGATATAAGGCATAATAAGCATGACTGGCAAGTAATACGCATCGTCACTTCTGCATCGTGTATAATACCTGTTGGCTTACGAGCCGCACTCTGAGACTGAGACAAGCAGACGGAAAGACACACACACAGGCAGACAGAAAGACATAAGCAGAGCCAGACAGACACAGACAGAGAGACAGACAGATACAGACAAATAGATTCAGACAGACAGATAGACAGATAGATAGACAGACAGATAGACAGACAGATAGATAGATACAGAGTGAAAGAGCAAGGGTTCCCTGCACACATTCATTCATCAATGTCACTGCCTTATCAGTAGTTATCTGGCAATTGTCATAACACCATTCTTCAAGGAGTTTCATATATACTCCTGGATGTCTAAAACATTGCTGGGACCTATAAATACTTCGTATATATTTATAGACAATAGTAAATGACCAAGGTAGGTGAAAATGTTCACCTGTTGGTGTGATTGTGACTACGTATTTGAGTACTATTTCAGTACATAATATTAGTGTTAGAACAAAGATTGGCTATGAAATCACAGGAACTATTGTAAATTGTAATCATCAGAACATAAAAATTATATAAATTAAAATGAAAACTAGAAAAAAAAGTATATCGGCAATACTTCTGCAAGCGGCAGGACTTGATGTTGCCGTCAGGTGAGCATCCAGCACCAAATTGGCGGGCTTATATCTCGGTAAGTACTAGCCCTAAATTTTTTTTTAAGCCTATCCTGTTTATAAAAATGCACTCTTCATTTTTAAAACAAAAAATGATTTTTTTTTTCAAAATATTCGGAGCAGTACGCAGGTGAACGTATATCTACGTGTGGACAGTTTAAGGGTTAAATTCATTAACATCAGCACTCATTCCAGGCATTTTCTTTACAAGATCGTCATGCAACTTTTCACAAATTATCGACTGCACAACACTATCTCCCGCTAACTTTCTCGGTAATCCACACCAACAACAAATTCTCAACATCCTCGAGTATTTTTTATCTCTTTTTTGTGAGTATATCTACCCCTTTTGCAACAACAGCTTCCTTGATTTTCTTTTTCTTCACCACGATGGAAGTGATGGTTGAATGGGGTTAGCCGTACATCCTGGCAAGATCGGCCACACGCACACAACTATCATATTTTGCAATGATTTCTTTCTTGAATTCTATCGTGTTTTGCACCTTCTTTACCAAAGGGCTGGCACTAGAAGCTTTCTTTGGGCCCATGGTGGCTGGCTTATTTAGTAGTTGCAAGCACAAAAACAAATGGAATATTATGAAATGTATCTTATGAATGCGTAGGGAGATGGTCACTCACTGATAAACAATGCCAGACTGCCTCTGGATGGTGTGTGGGGCGCTTTTGTGTGCGCGCGGACGGTGGAGGCCACTACGGACGTGTTCCATACCACCGCCGAATTGCGAGGCAAATCACGAAACACAAAGATATATTTTCATGAAAAAAGTTCCCGAAAGTCGAATTTCACGAAGCGCGAGGCTCACGAAACTCGGGTCCATTGTACTGTAAGTACTTTTTATAAACTATATAAAAACTGTAATTATTCTATACTGAACTGCTCTACTAGACTCATTAAAGCCATATAGCATTACCTAATAGAACACTCAATTATCTTGTACTAACTGTAACTCATCTAATGACCATATGAACTGTTACTGCCTTATTAATCTTAAGTTAATTTTAAGTTTGCCCGAAATGCTCTGCATACAAAGGGGCTTTTGGCATGTACACCTAACTAGTATTATATTCCTTTGTACAACCATGTATCATGTCAAAATAAAAATTATTATTATTATTAATTTCACAGCAGTGAGAGATACAATGGTCCTTGGGCCATGACAACCCTCAACCCAACAATAACACATGCTGACAGCATTAAAAAGCTTTTCTCACAGTATCATTTTTTTTCACATTTTCTTTCATAGATTGAATTTATATTATGCTGGGTATTACCCTGGACACATTTATTTAGTAAAAAAATGTGTACAGTCATCCCTTGGTTTTCGCTTGTCCCAGTTTTCGCCGATTTTGGTTTTCGCCGACTTTTTTCAGGGAAAAATTGTCTTAGTTTTCGCCGACCGTATGGGACCTGTCCACCAGTGCCGCGCACATACGTACAAAGGCCGTAGGCCCGCCACCCACGCACCTCCCACGCACATTGTCATGCAGTCTAGCATTGTTTATGCTTGAGTGAACATCACCCCAGGAGTTTATACAAAACATTTATTAACAATTCATTGTTTTTGTGCCTTGATTATTGTGTGTGTGACTACTAAATAAGCTACCATGGGCCCAAAGAAAGCTCCTAGTGCCACTTCTTTGGTAAAGAAAGTGAGGAACACTGTAGAAATGAAGAAAGAAATAATAAAAAAATAAGATAGTGAAAGTGAGAAACACGATGGAGTTTAAGAGTGTAGCAGGCATGCAGGGAGTGTAGCATGCATGCAGGGAGTGTAGCATGCATGCAGGGAGTGTAGCAGGTATGCAGGGAGTGTAACAGGTATGCAGGGAGTGTAACATGTATGCAGGGAGTGTAGCATGTATGCAGGGAGTGTAACAGGTATGCAGGGAGTGTAACAGGTATGCAGGGAGTGTAGCATGTATGCAGGGAGTGTAACAGGTATGCAGGGAGTGTAACAGGTATGCAGGGAGTGTAACAGGTATGCAGGGAGTGTAGCATGTATGCAGGGAGTGTAACAGGTATGCAGGGAGTGTAGCAGGTATGCAGGGAGTGTAACATGTATGCAGGGAGTGTAGCATGTATGCAGGGAGTGTAACAGGTATGCAGGGAGTGTAACAGGTATGCAGGGAGTGTAGCATGTATGCAGGGAGTGTAACAGGTATGCAGGGAGTGTAACAGGTATGCAGGGAGTGTAGCATGTTGTATGCAGGGAGTGTAACAGGTATGCAGGGAGTGTAACAGGTATGCAGGGAGTGTAGCATGTATGCAGGGAGTGTAACAGGTATGCAGGGAGTGTAGCAGGTATGCAGGGAGTGTAGCAGGCAGGGAGGGAGTGTAGCAGGCATGGAGGGAGTGTAGCAGGCAGGGAGGGAGTGTAGCAGGCAGGGAGGGAGTGTAGCAAGCAGGGAGGGAGTGTAGCAGGCAGGGAGTGTAGCAGGCAGGGAGTGTAGCAGGCATGGAGGGAGTGTAGCAGGCAGGGAGGGAGTGTAGCAGGCAGGGAGGGAGTGTAGCAGGCATGCAGGGAAGTGACCCTGGATAAGGACTTGGTACCTAGAGTCCTTATGGAGGGATTCCCTTCCAAAATTAGGGTCTCTTCCTCTCCCCTCTTCCCTCTCTCCCATCCAGCAACATCAGTCTTCAATAAAGGTAAGTGCCACATTCAGTTCATTCATTTGTGCATGTAAATCTATCTTTAAGGTCCCCCAAATTTTTTTTTTCCAAACTTCTGGGTTTCTGGAACGGATTAATTGAATTTCCATTATTTCTTATGGGGAAAATAGTTTTGGTTTTCGCCGATTTTGGTTTTAGCCGATCCATCTGGAACGGATTAAAATCGAAAACCGAGGGATGACTGTATTAGCTGGTAAAATACGGTATTTTTTACTGATATATGAAAGTGATAGCTGATAGCAGATGATGATAGCCTGTCATATTTAGGAACATGTAATGTACAAAATTTCTAACTACATACTCTAATATAATCATTGACTTCAGTGCCAAAGCCTCAACCATCCACCTCAGAAAACAATCTACAACCTTCCACCTCAGCCCAGTAGGGTCACAGCATCCCTCTCCACTGTTGAGAAACATTGACATATACCAGCAAACACAATACAAGGTAAGAAATATTATTTCTGAAACATATAGTACAGCCTTAAGCAATGCAGTAAGCATAATACACCATGACAATGAACTACAATTACATTATTGTTTTTACGATTTTGGGACCTAAATAAAAGTTTGTTTGCCATTTTTAGGGGCCCAAGGAATGTAACCCTATTTTTCCCATAAGTTCTTCAGTTTGTTTAACTCGGTTTCATCCTGCACTGAGTTTTCAGGAATGTAACTACCATGTTAACCCTTTGACTGTTTCAGTCGTATATATACGTCTTACGAGCCACTGTTTCGGACGTATTAATACGCATAAATTCTAGTGGCCTCAAATCAAGTGGGAGAAAGTTGGTAGGCCCCACATGTGAGAGAATGGGTCTGTGTGGTCAGTGTGCGCAGTATAAAAAAAATCGGGCAGCCAGTGGTGCATTGTGGGAAAGCCATTTCAGTAGTCCATGTTCAGCATGCCTAGCGGTAAGAAATACCAGACTCCCCGGTGAATCTGGGACTGTTCTCTTCCCCAGTGATAGCTCTAACACAGATGGAAGTGTCTCTGAAGATGAATTTCATGGTTTTGAGGAGTTTGTGACCGAAAGCAATGCCCAGGATACCAGAAGGAAGGAAGAAAGAAAGAAAGTAAGGAAGGAAGAGATGAGAGGAAGGAAGGAAGGAAAGATGAGAGGAAGGAAGGAAGGAAAGAAGAGATGAAAGGAAGGAAAGAAGAGATGAGAGGAAGGAAGGAAAGAAGAGATGAGAGGAAGGAAGGAAAGAAGAGATGAGAGGAAGGAAAGAAGAAGGAAGGAGGAAAGGAAGAAAGAAAGGAAGGAGAGATGAGAGGAAGGAAGGAACAAAAGAAGTAAGAAAGGAAGGAGAGATGAGAGGAAGGAAGGAACAAAAGAAGTAAGAAAGGAAGGAAGAAAAAAAGGAAGGAATGAAGGAAGAAAGGAAGGCAGGATGGAAGAGATGAGAGGAAGGAAGGAAGAGATGAGAGGAAGGAAGGAAGGAAATAAGAAAGGAAGGAAGGAATGAAGGAAGAAAGGAAGCTAGGAAGGAGGTTGTGGGGAAGAAGACATGGGTCCCCTTTTGTGTTGACAGCAGTGAGGGTGGTGAGTAATGGTATAATATGTCATTTTGACAGCTGCCTTACCCTGACTCAGCAAATTTAGATGTCCACACACACACAGCTTCAAGTGCTAAGGGAAGTTGATGGAAAGTGTCCAGTCATTATACGTATATGTGTATATATATTATAGAACAATAGTAATAAAAAAAAAATTGTATTGTTGGTTTGTGTAAACAAGTTCTGTAACCAATATAATGATAATAATGTTTGTGAAGTTATTGTGTTGCATACAACGAGTGTATATATGTACACAGCACCTTACTTTGGTCTCACAGGCCACATAAGTTACTTGGAAAAAAAAAATATTGGAAAATACAAGAAACCTTCAAATGGGAGTAAATATAAGTGTACTGGTGAGCGGCATGCGCCGCTGTTGCCATACACGGCTCATTTTCTACCAACTTTACGCCTCCATATCTCCGTAAGTATTGATCGCCAAAAAAAAAAAAAAAATTAGGATAAAAACAATCAGAAAAATAATCTTAACATTTTGATAAGAATTTTTTTTTTTTTAAATATTTTGCGACAACAAGAGAGCACTCAGGATTGGGGGTTGTGACAGTCAAAGGGTTAATCAACGGTCTACTGTACATAAATGATCTAACCGACTGGACTGAGTCAATTGTGTGTGTTTGCTGATGATGCGAAGTTGATGAAAATAATAAAAACAGTGAAAGACAGAAAAGCAGCTACTCCATAAAGACAAGGAGAGATTAAAAGCTAGTTAGACTAATAGCTACAACAGCTACTAGAATTCAACCCAAGTAAATACAAGGTAATAAATATTGCAAAAGGTGGTGAGAGACCAGAAACAGTACAGCGTAGGGGAAGAAAATCTGACTGTACCAAAGAAAGAAGAGGCCCTTTGGATTACAATCACAACAATGCAGCACTGTTTATCACTAGAGGAGCACATAATTCAAACAACATTAACAGCATACAATATACTGGTAAATCTTAGAACAGCACTCAGGAACCTAAACAAAGAATAACTTAGGAAATTCAATGCTACATATGTAAGGCTGATCATGAAGCATGAAGCCCAAGTAAGGAACCCCCCTTCCCCCCAATAAAAACACATACATACAGAGAAGGTTCAGACGTTTGCAACTTGTATGTACAGGAGGGGGCCACTTACACAGCAAGTTAGATTCCGGGCCACTGCTGTAAGGTAAAACAGCCTTTTTTCACTTTCAGATGCATATAAAATCCTGATATGTTTACATTATCATATACAGTAGACCCTCATTTAGCACGGTAGTTACGTTCCTGAAAACATCGTGTTAGATAAAATCGTGTTAGATAATTAAAAGAACTTATGGGAAAAATAGGGTTACGTTCCTTAGAGTCTCCAAAAAGCTAAAAAAGTTTTTTTTAGACCAACAGATCTTGCAAAAATTGAAGGCAAATATGTAATTGTAGTTCATTGTCGTGATATATTACTGCTTAAGACTACAAATTCAATAGAAATAATAGTATTTCTTACCTTAAATTGTGGGTAATGATGTTTGTGGATGGTTGTGAATTGAGTGGATATGGATGGTGTGGCCCTACTGGGATGAGGTGGATGGATGTTCGTTGTCGGTAGAGGTTCTTGTACTGAAGTCAATGGTTGTATTGCAGTGTGCATAAATTCTGTAATGGATCTCTGGGCTCTTTTACCCTGCATTACATTATACAGCTGACGATAAGGCATCATCAGCTGGTCTAGACCCCGTTTCAAAGCCCTGCTTCTAGATTTGTCAGGGTCCTCTTCAGTGAAAAAGTCTGCAATTTTACCAATATTATGGAACTGCTCACATAACTGCTGCAATGTTAACTGTTTTTCTTCAGGTTCTTCTTCATCTTCTTCTGTTATCTCCCTCCCTTGTATCTGTGCATCGAACTCTGCCAACATTTCCTCTGGACTCCTGTGTTCATCATCATCATCATATTCTAGGAGTTCATTCACATCTTCATTCATATCTTCAAAACCATCACCTGGTAATCTCCTTGCCAGCTGAACAGTTTCCTGAACTTCACTCTTAAGAAAGGAAAAACCAGTGAAAGAATCAACTACAGAAGGCCATAACTTTTCCCAGCCTGCATTTATTGTTGATTGGGGCACTTCATTCCATGCACTTCTAGCATAGCTGATGGCATCTGCAATGTTAAATTTACTCCAGAAGCTTGGTACTGCCAGGTTGGAGTCAGAGTCCATTGATGCAACTAGTTTTTTATAACTTTTTTTGTGTAGTTACACTTGAATGTCTTAATAACTCCCCGGTCCAGTGGTTGAATCAGAGATGTTGTAGTTGGATGTAAAAATACAACTTTTATATGTGGGGTCACATCCAGCAAAGCTTGTGGATGAGTACGGGAATTATCAAGAATGAAGAGAGCCTTGAATGCAAGGTTCTTGCTGTGCAGGTAAAACTTGACTTCAGGAATAAAGTGATGCTAAAACCAGTCAATAAATATTTCCTCGGTCATCCATGCTGACTGGCTTGACCTCCAAATTACTGGTAAGGTGTTTTTATCCACACCTTTCAAAGCACAAGGATTCTTAGAGCGGTAAATAACCATGGGCTTACACTTGAAATCACCTGATGCATTACCGCAAAGGAGCAAGGTGAAGCGATCCTTTGCTGGTCTTGCTGACTGATATAAGTTTGTGTTGGCATTTTCTTCCAGAAAACACTTGTCTCGTCAGCATTAAACACTTGATGTGGCTCATAGCCACCCTCAGAAATAAGTTCCTGAAATTCAGCAGGGAAATTACTTGCTGATGTATGATCAGCTGAAGCACTTTCACCAGAAAACTTAATATTATGTAACTTATTATGCAACTTGAAGTTCTGGAACCAGCCTGCGCTAAACACACACTCGTTTTCAGGTTTTCCTTCCTTATCACACACTGCTTTAAACAACTGTAAGGCCTTTTCCCTATTTAAGAGGAAATTAAGTGGTGCACCTTTCTTTGTTTTCTGTTCAATCCACTCAAGCAACAAGTTTTCTGTTTTATTTACTTGTTGGGACCTACGTGTCATTCTTTTCATGAGCTCACATTTTGGGTTTTTCATTACACAAGCTCATATATTCGCCTCATTCTTCCTAATTGTACGAACTGACGCTTCATTAAGGCCATAGACCCTGACTATATCCACCACAGGAGAGCCAATCTTAAGCTTATCTAATATCTCAATTTTCTTTGTAATTCCTAGACTTGAATGCTTAAACCTTTTCTTGTCACTTGCTGGAACACTTGTATGCTTACTGGGTGCCATGATTGCTTGGCAGATTTATCAAAATACAGGTCTCCCTCAACATTCACGTTTTCCACTTTCGCGGGCTTCCCACTTTCGCGGGCTTCACTTTCGCGGGCCGCCAAATTCCCAGCCACCAAATCATATTTAAGTTTCCAGCCACCCGAGCATCCCTACTACCCTCCCCCCGACCCGGCAGCCAGCCCGCCCACCACTCATTCACTGAGTGTTTTGTTTGTTCATTATTTGTTATTAAACTACAGTATAACATGTATGTAGTATGTACTATATAGTACAATATTTTACTATGTTTTCATGTGTTTTATGATTGTTCATGGTTCAATAGGTTAAGGAAGCAGTATTTCCCTACAATATATTGTAGGGAAGTAATGAATGTACTAAATAAAGGTTATCTATCTATTACATTTATTCCAAATTGATATCAGAAACACGATAAATACCCTAGAACTGTTCTTATGACAAGAGTGATTTAGGCATGTTTACCTTGATGTAAACAACTCTAATGAGTGGCGGCCTACCTGCTTCTCTTACCCTACTCATATAATATGGCATATATTATTCATTTCAGCGTCTTTGTTACAGTTCTAGGGTATTTATCGTGTTTCTGATATCAATTTGGAATAAATGTAATAGATAGATAACCTTTATTACTAATATTAGTGTAATTACACATTTTATTAGCGCTAAGGCTAACATCCACCACCCATGACGACTCACCAGACACTGCTCGCCTCTCCCTCCCTCCAATAGCTCCTCCCACTTCGTAACGATGTTAGATGGTGAATTTAATGTATTTTTTTTTTTTAAGCTTAACTCGTTACATGTGTATTTTACTTTTTTATTGTTTTCTGTAATATATGAGTTATACAAATTAAAATAAAGTTATCAAGTTGGAGTTTCATTTTTTTTATCTAATGTATACATATTTAATTCAACATTTGGCATCATTACAAAGTGGGCGGAGCTACAGAAGAGGGAGAAGAAGCAGTGTGTCAGTAACTCTTGATTCCCCATGACACTTCACAACACTATAAAATATGTATTGTATAATTATACTATTACAGGCCTCCCTCCACAGCCAGCTCATGTCAAAATAACATGTATATAGTACAGTGGTTCCCCGAGTAACGAACACCCCGGAAATCGTACAATTATGTAAGTATAATATTGTAAGTGCTTGTGGAAGTGTATTTTTGGGTGTCTGAAATAGACTAACCTACGTGACATTCCTTAAGGGAGTAAATTCGTTTGGTAATGGCACTTGAGCAGGCTTCTGGAATGAAGTTTTTTCGTTACTCAGGGGTCCACTGTACATTATTTTACGATGTTTTCATGTGTTTTATGATTGTTCATGGTTCAATAGGTTAAGGAACCAGTATTGCATTATATTTCCCTACAATATATTGGGGCACCAAACATTCGCGATTTTTCAACATTCGCAAGGCTCTTGATCCCCTAACCCTCGTGAATGTTGAGGGAGACCTGTACAACGAAAATGAGAAAATGTATGTAAATAAACACAGCGAGCTTCCCGATTATTGTCGTCCTGCACGCGTATGAACCAAACTGAATGCTGGGAGAGATACGTGGGTGGGTGAGGGTGGCAGAGGATGGTAGTAGGACTCCCCCACTGACTCAATGGTTTAACCCACCATGGGCAACCGCGCGCTCAAAATTTTTTCCCCTCCAGCCGAACCGTGTAATATCAGTTTTACGTTGTGTTAGATAAGAATGTGCCCCAATTCTTCAATCGAGCAATACCCATAATGTGCAACATAAATTTGTGCTAAATGAGGGTCTACTGTATTAAGTGAGCAATAGAAGTAGGCTTAAAAAATGCATACAGAGTACACATATTACTTAAAATATTTTTGTACTTAGCTTATAATGACTGGTGAATATATTTATAGTAGAACGCCTGAATAAATGAAGAATGGGTATAACTGAAAACCGCAGTACATATTAGCAAAATAATGTGAAAGCAGGGCCCACCTGTACTGTACAGTGGGGCCCTCGCTTTATGGCATTTCGCCTTACGGCATTCCACTAATACCGACATTTCAAATTATGACCAAAACTCGCTATATGGCTCCCCCTGTCTTTCTAATACGGCGCATCCCACCCGGTTTATTTACATTCTCCGTGAGCACATCTCTATTATGTCTGGAAACTTTCCAAAATTTCAAGTGTTTTAAAGTTATTGCATATTTTATATGTACAGTGGTACCCCGGTTTACGATATTTTCTCGTTCCAGAATGCTGTTCAAGTGCCATTACCAAATGAATTTATCCCCATAAGGAATAATGTAAAATAGACTAGTCCTTTTAGACCCCCAAAAATACACTTACAAAAGCATTTAAAAAAATAAACTTACATAAAAGGGCGAGTTTGGAGACCATCGTAAACCGGGGTACCACTGTACTCTGATAATTATACAGTGGACCCCCGAGTAACGAACACCCCGGAAATCGTACAATTATTTTTTTATTTTTTTTTTTTTTTTATTAACACATCGGCCGATTCCCACCAAGGCAGGGTGGCCCGAAAAAGAAAAACTTTCATCATCATTCACTCCATCACTGTCTTGCCAGAAGGGTGCTTTACACTACAGTTATAAAACTGCAACATTTACACCCCTCCTTCAGAGTGCCGGCACTGTACTTCCCATCTCCAGAACTCAAGTCCGGCCTGCCGGTTCCTGAATCCCTTCATAAATGTTACTTTGCTCACACTCCAACAGCACGTCAAGTATTAAAACCATATGCCTCCATTCACTCCTATCAAACACGCTCACACATGCTTGCTGGAAATCCAAGCCCTCGCACACAAAACTTCCTTTACCCCTCCCTCCAACCTTTCCTAGGCCGATCCCTACCCCGCCTTCCCTCCACTACAGATTTATACACTCTCGAAGTCACTCTGTCTCGTTCCATTCTCTCTACATGTCCAAACCACCTCAACAACCCCTCCTCAGCTCTCTGGACAATCGTTTTGGTAATCCCGCACCTCCTCCTAATTTCCAAACTCCGAATTCTCTGCATTATATTCACACCACACATTGACCTCAGACATGACATCTCCACTGCCTCCAGCCTTCTCCTCGTTGCAACATTCATCACCCATGCTTCACACCCATATAAGAGCGTTGGTATAACTATACTCTCATACATTCCCTCTTTACTTCCATGGACAAGGTTCTTTGTCTCCACAGACTCCGAAGTGCTCCACTCACCCTTTTCCCCTCATCAATTCTATGATTCACCTCATCCTTCATAGACCCATCCGCCGACATGTCCACTCCCAAATATCTGAATACATTCACCTCCTCCATACTCTCTCCCTCCAATCTGATATCCAATCTTTTGTCACCTATTCTTTTTGTTATCCTCATCACCTTACTCTTTCCTATATTCACTTTCAATTTTCTTCTTTTACACACCCTACCAAATTCATCCACCAACCTCTGCAGCTTCTCTTCAGAATCTCCCAAAAGCACAGTGTCATCAGCAAAAAGCAACTGTGACAACTCCCACTTTGTATTTGCTTCTTTATCTTTTAGCCCAACACCTCTTGCCAAGACCCTCGCATTCACTTCTCTTACAACCCCATCTATAAATATATTGAACAACCACGGTGACATCACACATCCTTGTCTAAGGCCCACTTTTACTGGGAAATAGTCCCCTTCCCTCCTACACACTCTAACCTGAGCCTCACTATCCTCATAAAAACTCTTCACTGCTTTCAGTAACCTTCCTCCTATTCCATACACCTGCAACATCTGCCACATTGCCCCCCCTATCTACCCTATCATACGCCTTTTCCAAATCCATAAATGCCACAAAAACATCTTTACCCCTATCCAAATACTGTTCACCTATACTTACAATTATGTAAGTATAATATTGTAAGTGCTTGTGGAAGTGTATTTTTGGGGGTCTGAAATAGACTAACCTACGTGACATTATTCCTTAAGGGAGTAAATTCGTTCGGTAATGGCACTTGAGCAGGCTTCTGGAATGAAGTTTTTACGTTACTCGGGGGTCCACTGTACTTATGTGTACCTGTACCTAAATATACTTACACACTGTGCTGGCGTGCAGGTACACATTAAAATCACCAAGAGTCTCTCTACTCTTGAAGACGCTATATTAATAATAACACTGAGTGGGGTAAGAGAGCAGGCACAAACCGCCACCATAAAAGATGTTTACATCTCGGTAAACATGCCTAAATCACTCTTGTTATAAGAACAAATGCAAAAATAGCATTTATTATTTTTAGAATAATAATAATTTATAATAATTTATCTGGAACACTTTAAATGTCATCAGTATTTGGTAGCTGACATTTAGAGCACTCCACAGCAATTATTATTATTATTATTTATTATTATTATTATTTCCCTACAATATATTGTAGGGAAATAATAATAATAATAATAATAATAATAATAATAATAATAATAATAATTGCTGTGGAGTGCTCTAAATGTCAGCTACCAAATATGTACTGATGACATTTAAAGTGTTCCAGATCAATTATTATAAATTATGTATCATTATTCTAAAAATAATAAATGCTATTTTTGCATTTGTTCTTATAACAAGAGTGATTTAGGCATGTTTACCCTGATGTAAACATCTTTTATTTTGGCGGTTTGTACCTGCTCTCTTACCCCACTCATATAATATAGCATGTATTATTCATTTCAGCATCTTTATTACAGTTCTAGGGTATTTATCATGTTTCTGATATCAATTTGGAATAAATGTAATAGATAGATAACCTTTATTACTAATATTAGTGTAATTACACAACATTTTATTAGCACTAAGGCTAACATCCAACACCCATGACGACTCACCAGACACTGAATGTTACTGCGCCTCTCCCTCCCTCCAATAGCTCCTCCCACTTCGTAACGATGTTAGATGGTGAATTTAATGTATTTTTCTGTAAGCTTAACTCGTTGTGTGTGTATTTTACTTTTTTATTGTTTTCTATAATATATGAGTTATGCAAATTAAAATAAAGTTATGAAGTTGGAGTTTCATTTTTTGTTCTAATGTACAGTAGAACGTCATTTAGCACGAGATTATGTTGCACGTTACCGGTATTGCACGATTTAAGATTTGCGACACATTATCATCTTACACGACGTAAAGATGATATTACACGGTTCGGCAGGAGGGGAAAAATTTTGAGCGCATGGTTATTTACTGCCTAAGAATCCTCATGCTTTGAGGAAAAGGGAATTTGTTGTTTTTCCTTCTTGCAAACTAAGTTTATTCAGATACACGGGGCCAGGAGCTGAGTCTCGACCCCTGCAACCACAATTAGGTGAGTACAGTTACATACATTATCATACATAGCTGACTTCAGTTTGCACCGAGATAGTGTTTTGACTGAACATGTTATTTATATGTTCATCGTGTATCTACTAGTGTCAACCTTTAGTGTTTAGCAAGCGGTTGCTTGCTGGAAAATTATTATTGAAAAGAACATCATGAGGTAATGTCTGAGGTGTCATCGCCTCAACTTCTTTTCCGGTCTCGGAGCAGTGTCGTGAGCTCCCCCTACCGGACCCACTCACTACTTCAGTGCTCAAGAGGAAAGTGCTGGTGTTATTGACTAGGTGACATTATTCGTCTATAAGGCTAGCAAGACTCTCAGCGATGGTAATCCTGAGACTGACGCTCAAGGCTTCTGCCGTTTCTGCTACTTTGAGCTGGACGAGATGCGGTGGACATCACCGTCAGTGCTCAATGTTTCAACATTTTGCACTTGTTCAAAACTTATCATGATGTTGAGGCTGACTGTCTGAGCCAGCCACCAAACTTGACTAGGTTGGAGATAATGCGTCCTTGACTATATCTGTTAAGGCAGTACTTTGTCTAATGTAGGTTAATATAGGACTCACTCCATGTTTGTGATGAAAAGTTGGAGATGTGTTTTGACAGTTAAATGGCTGTACTATTTGTACAAGAATAATTTTGTATTTAAATATTTCTTTAAAGAACTATTTAGAAATGATGAATCTAGATAAACTAACCAGTGAAAATGGAAGTTTATAAAATTAATTCTTCATGTGACTTAGATTTGTTTTACTTTAAATTTTAGAGAAATTTTACTGTTTAGTTATGCCTTGCCATGAAAACGCATAATTTAAGTTTGAGTACAAGGAAATTAGAGAAATTTTATATAAAGTTTACTTAAAGATATTTTAAAAGTTTGTATTTAAACAGACAATTTATTTCTAAAATATTTTTTGCTCATATTAACTTGGATATATATAGCTTGTCTGTTGATCACTGCTTTGGTGATCGTCTTTAAGTCTGTTCCCTTACTAAACTTGACTTTGTTAAAGGAGAAGTTGATGTCCCTCTGTTAAGTTTATAGGGTTTTTTGATAAATTTATATATTTGGAATATTCTTTAATTATGTTCTTTTATATTGGCAGTGTATATCCGGAAGTACTCGATTGTCTCAACGGACCTTGCGAAGGAGTGCAGAGCTGCGATGCTACAAATTGTATATTACGCAGCTGTCATCGCATCTTTGGTCGCTCCTCCACAAGCTCCGTGGACGATACTTCCTTATTATTAAAGTTCCTGGTGCGACCTGTGGTCATGAGGGGGAGGTGTTACGAGATTCACCCTTACCCGACATTGTATATTTGAGCATATTCCAGTAGAATATGTCTCTTTATTTTTATTATATTGATAAATTTGATTATATTGATAAATTTTATATCCCCTGTATGTCTAGGTAGGGTTTTATGTGATGTATAGCTAACTACCCATCCGCTCGTTAACAGGTCAGGAATTCCCGCCTTACCACGATATCGTACCCAATGATGTGGCCACCGGCTTCACCTCAGTCATCAGCGGGTCTTTCATAGAGGACAGTCCTCTCTCACATTTCCTAAGAAGCACCTCGATTCTTGGATTTATTCTTCTGGCCCTCGTGAGGTTCCCTAGTGAGCCTCCAGCACCTTGAGCGGTGTTCGTCTCTAACGCTGCTCAGAGCAATAGGGTGTGCTGCAGTAAAGGAGACTGGTGTTCGTCTCTAACGCTGCTCAGAGCAAGAGTGTGTGCTGCAGTAATAGAGACACTGGAGTTTGTCTCTAGCTCTGCCAGAAGCGAGTCGTCTGCGTGTGTTGCAGTTTTGGAGACGCTAGAGTTTGTCTCTAGTTCTGGTAGAAGCAAGTTTAAGCGACATAGTCTTAAAGAGGACTGCGTGAAAGTCCTGGGAAACAGATTCATTGGAAAACTTCTTTAAGTGCAGAACATTCAAGTGTTATACCTCTGACTCATTGGGGTTGAGTGAAGAAAAGTGTTATATTATGTGAAAGGAATGTCTTGCGACTCTAGCCATTTAGTAGTATTATAATTAAGAAAGTATATTGTGTATTGTACACTACACTAGTTTAAATTAGTTCTGAGTACTCTGTTTTACGTTGACACCATTTTAAATACTCGATATAAAACCTTTCTATGAATTATTAAGAAAATTTAATAAAAACCAGAAAGAAGCATTTAATTTCCTATTGAACCCTATATGATTTTCTTTATAACAGACTGTACAGTTCTGTTATTTTGTTGCTAGCCTGGGCGAAACAGGCCCTAGACTGGCCCAGGTCGTAACACACAATGTGCATAATTTATAAATAAGAAATATTTACACTTTAATTTATAAATAAGAAATATTTACACTTTAACCCTTTGACTGTCGGAGACCCCTTTCTGAAACTGTCATTTCATGTCGCAAAATATTAAAAAAAAAAAAATTATTTTTTCTTATCAAAATGTTAGATTATTTTTCTGATTGTTTTTATCCTAAAAACATATTTTTGCCATCAATACTTATAGAGATATGGAGGCGTAAAGTTGGCAGAAAATGAGCCACCTATGGCAACAGCGGCGAACGCCGCTCACTCAGTAAACTTTTGTTTACTTCCATTCGTAGATTTCTTGTTTTTTTTCACTATTTTCTTTTTTTACATAACTTATGTGGCCTGTGAGACCAAAGTAAGGTGCAATGTATATATACAGTGGTACCTCGACTTACGATGTTATCATCTTACGTTATATTCGATAACCGATATTTATAACGTAAGAAATTTGAATGCGACTTCCGATGTTTGATTCGTCTACCGACATTCGTACCGGACGTGTCCGCTTGGCGCCCAGCTGAGCGCGCACTCCAGGGAGCGTCAGTGCTATTGTTTACAAGCGAGAGCGACCACCCACCCACACCCACGCATTCATACCAGTATATTGTCATTATTCCACTGTTTTTAGTGCTTGCAACTGCTAAATAAGCTACCATGGGTCCAAGGAAAGATCCTAGTGCTAAGCCTGTGGTAAAGAATGTGCAGGGAGTGAAGCATTTATGCAGGGAGTGTAGCATTTATGCAGGGAGTGTAGCAGGCATGCAGGGAGTGTAGCATTTATGCAGGGAGTGTAGCAGGCATGCAGGGAGTGTAGCAGGCATGCAGGGAGTGTAGCAGGATCCAGGGAGTGTAGCAAGATCAGGGAGTGTAGCAGGATGCAGGGAGTGTAGCAAGGATGCAGGGAGTGTAGCAGGATGCAGGGAGTGTAGCAAGGATGCAGGGAGTGTAGCAGGATGCAGGAGGGAGATGCAGGAGTGCAAGGATGCAGGGAGTGTAGCAAGGATGCAGGGAGTGTAGCAGGGATGCAGGGAGTGTAGCAAGGATGCAGGGAGTGTAGCAAGGATGCAGGGAGTCTAGCAAGGATGCAGGTAGTGTAGTAGGCATGCAGGGAGTGTAGCATTCATGCAGGGAGTGTAGCAAAGATGCAGGGAGTGTAGCAAGGATGCAGGGAGTGTAGTAGGCATGCAGGGAGTGTAGCATTCATGCAGGGAGTGTAGCATTCATGCAGGGAGTGTAGCATTCATGCAGGGAGTGTAGATTCATCTTATTCATGCAGGGAGTGTAGCATTCATGCAGGGAGTGTAGCATTCATGCAGGGAGTGTAGCATTCAAAGAAAAGGCCAGTAACCCCAGAAAAGAACTTGGTACCTGCAGTGTTAATGGAAGGGATTCCCTTCCAAACACTAGCATACTACTCCACCTTCTCCCCTCCTCCCGTCCTCCACACATCAACAACTCTTCAATAAATGTAAGTGACATGTTATTGTTCAATATTTACATGTGTATTTAGGTATTCTTTATTAAATTCTTTATTATTTAATGTCAAAAAGTTCTAAAAAATATTTTATTTAACTACTTTTGGAAGTCTTGGACGGATTAAATTTATTTCCATTATTTCTTATGGGGAAAATTGATTCGAGTAACGATTGTTTCGCCTTAAGATATGCCCTCTCTGACGGATTAATATCGTAAGTCGAGGTACCACTGTATATATATACACTCGTTGTGTGCAACACAATAATCATATAAACATTAGTATCTTTATATTGTTTACAAAACTTGTTTACACAAACAATAAAAAAAAATGTTCATTACTATTGTTCTATAATATATATACAAATGTACAGTCACTGGACACTTTCCTAAAACTCCTGCAGCTTGTGGAATTCTTTGAAACATGGGTATATGCACAGTGGTGTTTTACACTCCTCACACATAAAACGAGTGTCTGCGTTTTTGTTGGCGTTTTGTGGTATGTTTACAGACAAAACATCTCTTCTGAGCATTTTTCTTGAGAGTAGTAGCAGGCAGTTGTATGAGGTAGTGATCACCAGGCCTCAGACAAGAGGGCATGTGTTGATAATTTCGTGGGCGCTGGTCTATTGCAGGTGTTGTTCCTTGGTACTTGAATATTATTTGTCTGATGACTGACAAACAAAATTTACCATATTTGGGATTGTTGTTGGTCTTCAACTTGTACATGTTTTAAGCATTCAGCATGGAAATGTCAAGAAGATGGAAAAAGAGTTTTATGTACCACTTATAACTCTTGCGGACACAATCAGCAAACCCAATTTGCATGTCACATTTGTCCACTTAGCGCATATTGAGGTTGTAGTCCATCACAGCTGCAGGTTTTAGAATGGGTTCATTGGTCTCTCTATCCTGCCTTCCACTGTCTACTATTTCATGTCCGTGAATTGATGTCAACAATGTGACATCACGTTTGTCTTGCCACCGAAATGCCATGATGTCATTGGCAGCAAACACCTGCACTTCACCTCTACGAGTGCCAGCGTCAAACCTAGGCATATGTTTACGATTTCCACGCACTGTGCCACACATGTCTGTCATGTTCACTCGCAAGAAATCACTGAGTAAAGGGCTTGTGTACCAGTTATCAGTAGTATATAATATATGCCCCTTTCCAAGATATGGTTCCATCATTGTTCTAACCACATCACCAGAGATACCCAATGACTTCCTGGTATCTTGCAATGTATTACTGCCCGTGTACACAATTAGATCCAGAACCAGACCACTTTTGCAATCACACAGTACAAATAACTTTATACCAAAGCGTTTCCTCTTGCTTGGTATATACTGCTTGAATGACAGTCTGCCTTTGAACAAAATCAAAGACTCATCAATAACAAGCTTCCTGAAGGGATAAAAATACATACAGCACTTTTGTTTCAGGTACATGAACACATTCCTGATCTTATATAGCCTGTCGTTTCTGTCAGGCCTTGTTTTGTCTGAGAAGTGTAGCATACGTAACAGTATCAAAAATCGATTCACTGGTATATCACTAAAACCTGGGGTTGAAATCAGGCGTTCTGTCTACCAGTATGTGGTGACAGTGTGCTTATACACATGTGGCATAAGCATTATTGTGGCAAAGAACAAGTACATCTCTGCCACAGTTGTGTCCTTCCACTGGTGTAACTGTGACCTTGGTGAAAGAATTGTGTTTGCCATGGTGTACTCATAGTATGTGTTGCTTTCCCTGACAATAATGTCCATCAGGGGTTCATTGAAGAATAACTGAAAGCATTCTAGTTCAGTAGCATTGTTCCCAATTGTACACGATGGCCGTATTCCACTTTGTGTTTCATCAAAGTCATGGGGATTGGGAACAAAATTGTCACCTTGCTGCCAATCCCAGATGCTGTCTGCTGGTGGGTACTGGATATTGACAGGTGGTTGTGGTTGTGCAGGTTGTGGTTTTGCAGGTTGTGGAAGTGTGAGGGTGGTTGTGGCTGTGTTGAGTTAGCAGCGTGGGTAGCAGCATGGCCCGCTCCTGGTGCCACATGACTCATGCCACCGCCAACACCACCACTACCACCACCTGCCCCACGCACATTACGCATCCCCATTGTAACAATATCGTCATTTTCACTATCAATTCGTGGTGTAGGGTCAAAAGATGTACTCCGAGATTTACTCCTTTTCCTTGGAATAGCATATGGCACACTACCAGAATGCATGTAGCGTCGTACATACTGCCACTTCACTGGAGAATACTCTCCCTCACTGTTGCCAATAGAACTGCTTTCAATAACTTTGAAATCACTGTCATTATCACTTACACTGCTCACATCAGAGTCCTGTACACGGTGAAATAGTTTCCTCTTTCGTCCTGGTACAGGTGAACGTGAATGAGACGGCCCAGCACTAGATGTGGAAGGCTGTGGGTCATCTGGGTTTTCATCACTAATTATGTTATCCAGGGCACTGCTTTCGGTAATACCCTCCTGAAAACCTTGGAATTCACTTTCACTGGCACTTCCATCACTGTTTGAACTATCACTTGGGAAGAGAAGGCCTCCAATTCGCCGGGGAGTGAGGTACTTCTTACCGCGAGGCATGGTGAACAATGACTACAAACAGTGGTGCATTGTGGGAGCGCCATGAGTCCCCGATTTTTTTCATACTGCGCACACCCACCACGCAGACCCATTCTCTCGCATGTAGGCCTACCAGCTTTCTCCTGCTTCATTTGAAGCCGCTAGAATTTAGGTGTATGGATACGTCTGAAACAGTAGCTCGTAAGACGTATATATACGACCGAAACAGTCAAAGGGTTAATTTATAAATAAGAAATATTTACACTTACTTTGGAGGAGATTGTGGCAGAGGGCGGCACTCTTGTCAGTGCCCCTATATCCCTCAAACAACATTGTAGGAGTTAAGTTTCATGTCGTCATTTTCTATCGCTTAATCGCTTAACTTACTTTAGTAAGTTTATTCAGGTATACACAAATCCAGTTACATAGATTATCATACATAGCAGTATAGTATGTGTAGAAAATCTAGGATAACCCAAGAAAGTCAGACAGAGTGACTTATTTCCATTGCTACACTGTTAATGCTACACTTTATCACTGGCTGGTGCTATAGCTTTTATCGACTTGTGAAGCTTCTTTGGATCCATAGTGACTTATTTCAATAAACACAATAAACTTATTGTGAAATGTTTGAATGAGCATGCTGGGTAAAGTTCTCTCAATGGTAAACAACGCTAGACTAGCATCCTGCATGGCGAGGCACGCAAGCGCGGGCAGGCGGACAGGTCTGGTACGGACCGATAGTCGAGGGAATGACCGGTTGGCGAAGGAAACTTTGACCGAAAAAAGCCATCGAAACTCGAAATCACCGATAGTCGGACTGACCTAAAGTCGAGGGACCACTGTAATAATTTCTTCAGCTGCCACGAGAGACAGAAAATGTCAACACACAGACGAACACACCAGCTGATCCCTTGACTGTGTACTTCTTTTGTACTTCTTCCATTTTCCTCTTGTTTTTCCTCTTCCAAGTGCTGCTGCACTTATAACTCTATCTTGTACTATGAGGTGCACAATAGACGTGCAGCAGCACTGGGGAGAGGAAAAACAAGAGGAAAATGAAAGAAGTACAAAAGAAGTACACAGTCAAGGAATCAGCTGGTGTGTTCATCTGTGTGTTGACATTTTCTGTCTCTTGTGGCAGCTTAAGAAATTATTATACTCAGTGAACAAGGTAAGTGGACCCCCAAGTTATGAACACCCCGGAAATCGTACAATTATGTAAGTATAATATTGTAAGTGTTTTTGTAAGTGTATTTTTAGGGGTCTGAAATGGACTTACCTAGTACTTGACATTATTTCTTAAGGGAGTAAATTCGTTTGGTAATGGCACTTGAGCAGGCTTCTGGAATGAAGTTTGTTCATTACTCGGGGGTCCACTGTATGTCGATGGTGATAATACAGTGGACCCTCGGTTTTCGTTCATCTCCAAACTCGAACAATTATGTAAGTGTATTTTCGTAATTGCTTCTGTAAGTGTAGTTTTGGGGGTCTGAAATGACTAATCCAATTTACATTTATCCTTATGGGAACAAATTCATTCGGTAACGGCACTCAAACAGCATTCTGGAAAGAATTTTCAATGAAAACCGAGGGTCCACTCTGGGGCGCTGTAAATGTCATACGTATTTTGTATAGGTTTGGTAGCTGACATCTGAAGCACTCCAGAGCGATTATTATATCATTATTAATTATTATTATTACATTCTCTGTGTCTCTCCCACCAGCTTAACCCTTAAACTGTCCACACGTAGATATACGTTCACCTGCGTACTGCACCAAATATTTTGAAAAAAAAATCATTTTTTTTTTAAATGAAGAGTGCATTTTTATAAACAGGATAGGCTAAAAAAAAAAAGTTTAGGGCCAGTACTTACCGAGATATAAGCCCGCCAATTTGGTGCTGGATGCTCACCTGACGACAACATCAAGTCCTGCCGCTTGCAGAAGTATTGCCGATATACTTTTTTTTAAAGTTTTCATTTTAATTTATATAATTTTTATGTTCTGATAATTACAATTTACAATAGTTCCTGTGATTTCTTAGCCAATCTTTGTTCTAACACTAATATTATGTACTGAAATAGTAATCAAATAGTCACAATCACACCAACAGGTGAACATTTTCGCCTACCTTGGTCATTTAGTATTGTCTATAAATATATACGCAGTATTTATAGGTCCCAGCAATGTTTTAGACATCCAGGAGTATATATGAAACTCCTTGAAGAATGGTGTTATGACAATTGCCAGATAACTACTGATAAGGCAGTGACATTGATGAATGAATGTGTGCAGGGAACCCTCACTCTTTCACTCTGTATCTATCTATCTGTGTCTGTCTGTCTGTCTATCTATCTATCTATCTATCTGTCTATCTGTCTGTCTATATGTCTGTCTATCTGTCTGTCTACCTGTCTGTCTATCTGTCTGTATATCTATCTATCTGTCTGTCTATCTGTCTGTCTGAATCTGTTTGTCTGTATCTGTCTGTATCTCTGTCTGTGTCTGTCTAGCTCTGCTTATCTGTCTTTCTGTCTGCCTGTGTGCCTGGAGTATATGAAACTCCTTGAAGAATGGTGTGTTGACAAGTGTCAGATAACTCTTGACAGCCCAGTGACATTTGATAAATGTCAGCAGTGCTGGAGGGAACCCTCCCTTTTTCAATGTCTATCTGTCTGCCTGTCTATCTGTCTCTATCTATCTGTCTCTATCTATCTGTCTGTCTGTCTGTCTATCTGTCTGTATCTGTCTGTCTGCCTGTATCTATCTGTCTGTCTGCCTGTATCTGTCTGTCTGCCTGTATCTGTCTGTCTGCCTGTATCTGTCTGTCTGTTTGTCAAGCTCTGCTTATTTCTGTCTAACTCTACTTATCTGTTTTTCTGTCTGCCTGTGTGTGTGTGTCTTTCCGTCTGCTTGTCTCAGTCTCAGAGTGCGGCTCGTAAGCCAACAGGTATTATACACGATGCAGAAGTGACGATGCGTATTACTTGCCAGTCATGCTTATTATACCTTATATCTACAAGTATTGTACAGTGGACCCCCGCTATTCGAACGGCTCGTCAGTCGAACAAATCGTCATTAGAACAAGAAAATCGATATCGTCATGCGAACAAAATATCACGATTCGAACAAGTGTGTCCATCACCTGTCCGCCCAGGCGCTTGGAGAGCCAGTCCCTCGTTTACACTCGAGAGAACAATACCCTGCACGCTCATCCAGACATTTCACACTTAATTATAATTGTTTGGAGTTTGTTCATAAAGTGTGAGGCAGTGGTGGTAGAGGCAGTGGTGAGAGGCAGTGGTGAGAGGCAGTGGTGGTTGAGGCAGTGGTAGAGGCAGTGGTGGTTGAGGCAGTGGTGGTTGAGGCAGTGGTGGTTGAGGCAGTGGTGGTTGAGGCAGTGGTGAGAGGCAGTGGTGAGAGGCAGTGGTGGTAGAGGCAGTGGTGAGTAAACAAGATTAAATGAAGGTTCGGGAGGGAGTTTTGTAAACAAACCAGTTGTTGTTGTTGCTGTTACCAGCCTGACACGTACGATTTATGTTCACTCCGTGAAGATGACTGGAAGTGATCTAATGCAGATAGCATTACAAACTCCGTTTTCTCTTATACTAACACGTCTGAAGGAGGAAAGAATGGGAAGATGTTTTCACAGCTGTAGCGAGAATGCTGGCCACGACCATCCTTCCCAGCCACCACATTCGTAATGACATACATATTTTATTCATTCTAGAGTGTATAACAGGTTTTTATGTTATTTATATTGTTTATTATGTCATATTAGATGAATTGTGATAGATAAATAAGCTGTCGAGTTGATAATAGCTTCAGAGTGAAGTACTATTTTGTCATGCCTCCTGACAGCAGGAACGGATTAATTGTATTTCCATTACGTATTTCTTATGGGAAAAATTAAATCGCCTTTCGAACATTTCACGTTAAGAACATGGTCCTGGAACGGATTAAATTTGAATGGCGAGGGTCCACTGTATAACACTTTGCCTGGAATTTTTGGGTTATCCTAGGTAATTTACACTATGTATAATAACTGTACTTATGTGTACATGTGTGAGAGAGAGAGAGAGAGAGAGAGAGAGAGAGAGAGAGAGAGAGAGAGAGAGAGAGAGAGAGAGAGAGAGAGAGAGAGAGAGAGAGAGAGAGATAGGACATATAGATATAGACAGATAGAGACAGCCAAAGCCAGCCAGCCTGCCGAATACATAAGAACATAAGAAAGAAGGAACACTGCAGCAGGCCTACTGGCCCATGCAAGGCAAGTCCATGTCACCCCCCAGCTTAGACCAATGACCCACCTAGTCAGGTCACATCCTCTGAAGGAAGGAGCATGGCATCAGACCTAGTAGCACAAGCTAGTCAGGTCCAACTCACACCCACCCACAGCCACTCATGTATTTATCTAACCTATTTTTACTTTCCTCTTATAAGGGGACTGTTAATGCGACATGGCATGAGTAAATCCCTGGTGTTTGCCACAGTATTTGCTCTAGCTGGCACTCAATCGAACTGGTGCTCCCACAAGGTACTAAGTGGTCCAGGATTTTTTTAATACTGCGCACACTGAGGGCGCAGGCCCATTCTCTCATGTCTAGGCGACTCAGGCCTATCGCACTAAATTTGAAGGAATGAAAAATAAAACGTAGAACTACGTTCGGGGCAGTACGCACGTGAACGTATATCTACATGTGGACAGTTTAAGGGTTAATAAATGATTAAACTCAGTGAACAAGGTAGTATGTGGATGGTAATAATAATCAAAAAAGTGACCCCAACCATTACAGAAAACGTTACCCGGCTGAAGGGTAACTATAGAAGATCACTCTTACCCTATGAAAAGACTGAAAAAAAAGTGAGATTTTCTCGATTTTTTGTTTTGTTTTGTTTTCAAGTACAGTGGTCCCTCGGTTTTCGTGCATCTCCAAACTCGAACATTTATGTAAGTGTATTTTCGTAAGTGCTGTTGCAAGTGTATTTTTGGGGGTCTGAAATAGACTAACCTATGTGACATTATTTCTTAAGGAAGTAAATTCATTCGGTAATGGCACTTGAGCAGCATTCTGGAACGAATTTTCGGCGAAAACCGAGGGACCACTGTAATCAGCTATGTAAGCATTTCCTGTATCTTGGAAGTAAGTCATTGACCTATTTCATGTTGTATTACCATTAATAATAAACAGATTGAAAGGACTTTCCCAACAAACATAAAACTGAATCTTTTAATTTTGGGTGGTGACACTTTTGAAGTGTCAGTAAGGGGTGATTCCTCGATTAGCGACGAAATCGTTTACCAACGGGGTCTTAGGCCCCTATCTCCATTGTTAAGTGAGGAGAGGCTGTATTTAGGTATTATCCAGAGAGAGAAGAAACACACTGAAAATAGGACTTTGTTTCATTAAAAGTGTGTGTATGCAAGTTGTTGAAAAATTCATTTGCATTACTTACCTTGAGAAGATTCATGTTGCTGCCCTAAAGACCCTGACGTTCCCGGACCCGCATATAACCCTGTCAAAGAGTAATTAGAAGAAAATGTAGTTATCTTTCATGCAAAGTGCTGCAAGACTTAATCTTGAATTATATTTATGAAGTAGAACTAAAGCTATGGAAGTTATACAGTGCCTAGGGAATAGGAGGCATTCAGATTTTATCCAAAGAAGGGGAGAGTAGCTTAACCCTTTCAGGGTCCAGCTCCCCCCAATCTGAAGTGTCCACAGGGTCCAGAAGTTAATAAAACAAAAAGTACAAAATTTTATGAAAAACTGACAAAATTACGCTTTTGAAAATTTTGCTGTCAGTGATATTTGTGCATCAGCGATTTCGCCCACTTTTAGTCATTTTTTGGGCCAATTACATTGTTCCAGTCCAGTCCACCAAATTCTTAGCTACATTTCACTAGTACAGTGGTACCCCGACTTACGATGGTCCCCAAACTCACCCTTTTATGTAAGTTTATTTTTTTAAATGCTTTTGTAAATGTAATTTTGGGGGTCTAAACGGACTAGTCTATTTTACATCATTTCTTATGGAGATAAATTCGTTTGGTAATGGCACTTGGACAGCATTCTGGAATGAAAAAATATCGTAAGTCGGGGTACCACTGTACATCTTCCATTCTATTGATTGAGCACAAGAAACCGTCCAATCAACTATTTCAACTACCCAATAAAGTGATCAGAAATTGGTAATTTGGCGAATTTCACACAAATTTGAAAATATGCCAATTTCAAAATAGGCTCCAAAATAAACAATGAAGGCATTCCTGGCACTAAAATAACATTTCCTCTGTTCATCAGTTATGTCCCAAGGCTTTACACATGAATTCCATTTTTAATATTTTTTATTATTATTATTAACACATCGGCCGATTCCCACCAAAGCAGGGTGGCCCGAAAAAGAAAAACTTTCGTCATCATTCACTCCATCACTGTCTTGCCAGAGGGGTGCTTTACACTACAGTTATAAAACTGCAACATTAACACCCCTCCTTCAGAGTGCAGACACTGTACTTCCCATCTCCAGGACTCAAGTCCGGCCTGCCGGTTTCCCTGAATCCCTTCATAAATGTTACTTTGCTCACACTCCAACAGCACGTCAAGTATTAAAAACCATTTGTCTCCATTCACTCCTATCAAATACGCACACGCATGCTTGCTGGAAATCCAAGCCCTCGCACACAAAACCTCTTTTACCCCTCCTCCAACCTTTCCTAGGCCGACCCCTACCCCGCCTTCCCTCCACTACAGATTTATACACTCTCGAGGTCATTCTGTTTCGTTCCATTCTCTCTACATGTCCGAACCACCTCAACAACCCCTCCTCAGCCCTCTGGATAATAGTTTTGGTAATCCTGCACCTCCTCCAAATTCTCTGCATTATATTCACACCACACATTGACCTCAGACATGACATCTCCACTGCCTCCAGCCTTCTCCTCGTTGCGACATTCATCATCCATGCTTCACACCCATATAAGAGTGTTGGTATAACTATACTCTCATACATTCCCCTCTTAACTTCCATGGACAAAGTTCTTTGTCTCCACAGACTCCGAAGTGCACCACTCACCCTTTTCCCCTCATCAATTCTATGATTCACCTCATCCTTCATAGACCCATCTGCTGACATGTCCACTCCCAAATATCTGAATACATTCACCTCCTCCATACTCTCTCCCTCCAATCTGATATCCAATCTTTCGTCACCTAATCTTTTTGTTATCCTCATCACCTTACTCTTTCCTATATTCACTTTCAATTTTCTTCTTTTACATACCTTACCAAATTCATCCACCAACCTCTTCAACTTCTCCCAAAAGCACAGTGTCATCAGCAAAAAGCAACTGTGACAACTCCCAATTTGTATTTGATTCTTTGTCTTTTAACCCCACACCTCTTGCCAAGACCCTCGCATTCACTTCTCTTACAACCCCATCTATAAATATATTGAACAACCACGGTGACATCACACATCCCTGTCTAAGGCCTACTTTTACCGGGAAATAATCTCCCTCTCTCCTACACACTCTAACCTGAGCCTCACTATCTTCATAAAAGCTCTTCACTGATTTCAGTAACCTACCTCCTATTCCATACACCTGCAACATCTGCCACATTGCCCCCCTATCCACCCTATCATACGCCTTTTCCAAATCCATAAATGCCACAAAAACCTCTTTACCCTTATCCAAATACTGTTCACCTATATGTTTTACTGCAAACACTTGGTCTACACACCCCACTACCTTTCCTAAAGCCACCTTGTTCATCTGCTATTCTGCTCTCTGTCTTACTCTTAATTCTTTCAATAATAACTCTACCATACACTTTACCTGGTATACTCAACAGACTTATTCCCCTATAATTTTTGCACTCTCTTTTGTCCCCTTTGCCTTTGTACAAAGGAACAATACACGCTCTCTGCCAGTCCCTAGGTACCTTACCCTCTTCCATACATGTATTAAATAATAGCACCAACCACTCCAAAACTATATCTCCACCTGCTTTTAACATTTCTACCTTTATCCCATCAATCCCAGCTGCCTTACCCCCTTTCATTCTACCCACAAAAAAATAAAAGATTTACTGTTATGCATTATTGTAATAATTGTATAAATAATTAAATAATGTCAGCACATATTAGACCAACTAGTTGGTCTAATTATTATTCCTGTAGTATATCTTCCATTCTATCAAATGAGACCAAGAAACAAAGAATGCAACTATAAATACCATATGAAAATACCCCTCAAAATCACTGTTTTAAACCAAAAACAAGGTCTTATTTTCCCATCATGCACTGCATGAGGCAGAACCTTTTTATATGGTGCACACTCACCACATACACCCATTCTCTCATATCTAGGACAAAATTTACTGCTCACAGCTTGTCTGAGTGAGCTGAGCTCATCATGCATTACTACAGCACCGACCCACACTTCAAAACTGTAGCCCTACAGCACCTACCAACAAAGGGTTAATAGTATGTATATGATAGTGTAAACATGTTATCAGACTTTTATATACATTTGAAAGTGAATAAAGGCTGTGATTCACTTTTACAGCAATTTTCGCTTTACAGCAGCAGCCCAGAACCTAACCTGATGTATAAGTGAGGCCCTCCTGTATATAAACATTAACAATACGTACAGCTTATCAAATATTGCAAAGATTACTGAAATTTCTCAAGGAAACAATAGGACCATGAATTATTTCCTTATATAATTTAAATATACAAATGTAACTGGAAATTATGATGGCCCTTAATCCTTTCATTGTCAGGACTGCCAAAATTAGTGACTGTCAGGATTTTTCAAAAAAAATATTTTCTTAAAAATGGTAGAGAATTTTTTTCTTAAGATAATAACACTTAAGTAGTAGGTTGGTAGCCACCAACCAACCAGGGAGGTACTACTGTCCTTCCAAGTGAGTGTGAAATGAAAAACTAATTGTTTTACATGATGTAGGACTGCTGGTGTCTTTTTGTCTCAAACATGTGGGATAACAGGTATATCTTGCTACTTCTACTTACACTTTGGTTACACTACACATGCATGTACAGCCTCTCCTCACTTAACGATGGAGATAGGGGCCTAATCAGGAATGACTCCTTACTGACACTTCAAAAGTGTCATCACCCCTCCCTCTCCCCACCTTCTCCTTCTCTCTGTATAGCCTCCAGCCCCACACACCCTCCGATACCTGTCCACATACGTATGTCAGTTTTTATTAATTAGGGCGTCTTTATCATGTCTGTGTCTATCTGTCTGCCTGACTGAATGACTTACTGACTTGACTGAATGACACACTGACTTGACTGAATGACACACTGACTTGACTGAATGACACACTGACTTGACTGATTAACTGAAAAATAATGTATGTTTAGCACATAATGTTTCTGTAATGGTCGTGGTCACTTTTTTTTATGGTGTTGTGACAAGTGTCAGATAACTGATGACAGCCAGTGACATTTCATAAATTGCACTGCTGCAGGGAACCCTCCCTAGTGTCATGTTCATTATGAAATACAGTGGTACCCCGGTTTACGATGGTCCCCAAACTCACCCTTTTATGTAAGTTTATTTTTTTAAATGCTTTTGTAAGTGTAATTTTGGGGGTCTAAAAGGACTAGTCTATTTTACAACATTTCTTAAGGAGATAAATTCGTTTGGTAATGGCACTTGAACAGCATTCTGGAATGAAAAAATATCGTAAACCGGGGTACCACTGTACCTATGACATTTAAAGTGCCCCAGACCGATTATTATTTATTATTATTACCATCGACATACCTTGTTCATTGAGTATAATAATTTCTTATGCTGCCACGAGAGAGACAGAAAATGTCAACACACAGACGAACACACCAGCTGATCCCTTTACTGTGTACTTCTGCCATTGTTCTCTTGTTTTTCCTCTTCCAAGTGCTGCTGCACGTCTATTATGCACCCCATAGTACAAGACAGTTAAAAAAGCAGCAGCACTTGGAAGAGGAAAAACAACAAGAGGAAAATGGAAGTAGTACAAAAGAAGTTCACAACAAAGGGGTTAGCTGGTGTGTTCGTCTGTGTGTTTACATTGTGTCACTCGTGACAGCTTAATTAAGAAATGATTAAACTCAGTGAACAAGGTATGTCGATGGTGATAATAATAATAATAATAATAATAATAATAATTTATTTCTTGTAATAATAACAATCGCTCTGGAGTGCTTTAAATCACAATCGGCATAGTTTGTTCACCAAGTTCAATAATTTCTTAATTAAGCTGCTATGAGACACCGAGAATGTAAACACACACGAACACACCAGCTAACCCCTTTACTGTGAACTTCTTTTGTACTTCCATTTTCCTCTTCCAAGTGCTGCTGCACTTCTATCTTGTACTATGGGGTACACAATCAAGTATGTACAAGTTTGTACAAATATGTAGTCTTGGAGACTTTAAAATATAGTGTACTGAGTAGCTGTAAGAAGGAGAGTGAGATGCTTGAAGCAGACACACTGTGCCGTTACCGTGACCCTTTTTTTTTTTTTAGTCGAGAGCATGTTGTCGGTAAAGGTCAGTATGTATGTGAGGAGAGGCTTTACACATATATATTTACACACCCATCTGGGTTTGTTCTTTATTTCCTCTTATCTCTATGGGAAAGTGGAAAAGAAATCTTCCTCTGTAAGCCATGTGTGTCGTAAGACGCAACTAAAATGCCGGGAACAAGGGGCTAGTAACCCCTTCTCCTGTACAAATTACAGTGGAACCCCGGTTAGCGAACACCCCGGAAATCGTGCAATTATGTAAGTATAATATTGTAAGTGCTTGTGGAAGTGTATTTTTGGGGGTCTGAAATAGACTAACCTAAATGACATTTTTTCTTAAGGAAGTAAATTCGTTCGGTAATGGCACTTGAGCAGGCTTCTGCAATGAATTTTTTTCGTTAACCGGGGTTCCACTGTACTAAATTTAAAAAGAAAAACTTTCGTTTTCATTTTAGGCCACCCTGCCTCGGTGGTATATATAGCCAGTTCGCTGGAAAAAAAAAATAAATGAGATATTGTGGAAAACTTATGGAATTACATAGAAACAAAGTTAGTGGTTTGGGCACAATTTATACAGTGGCAATTCTGCTCACTTTCAAGTCCTATTTTAAGCTTAACCCTTTGGGTTTCCAGGCCCTCTCCAAAATTCATTCTCAGGGTCGCAAATTTTTCGAAAAAAAAAAAATTATTTTTTCTTATGAAATGAAAATGAATCTTTTTCTGATCACAACACCAAAATTATGAAATTTGATCGAAAACTAACGGAATTATGATTTTGCGAAGTTAGCAGTATCGATGACATTTACGCATCGGCGATTTCGCCCACTTTGAGCCCTATTTTTGGCAAATTCCAATGTTTCAGTCTACTAAAATTATAGCTATTTCGCTAGAATTCCATTTGTTCTATCAATTGAGTACAAGAAACAGCCACTTTATTGATTTCAACTACCCAATAAGGTGGTCAGAAATTCGCAATTTGGCCAATTTCACACAAATTTCAAAAGATGGCAATTTCAAAATAGGGTCCAGAATAAATGAGAGACATTCCTGGCACTAAAATAACATTTCCTCTGTTCATTAGTCACATCTCCAGGCCCCTCTTACATTACTTTTACTTTCCATTTTGAATTTTTATTCTCACAAAAAATAGAAGATTTACTGTTATGTATACAACTGCATCATTGTAAAAATGGTATAAATAATATCAGCGCACTTGTGCAAGAATATTATACTACCCAGTTGATGTGTATTGGACGCATGGCGTGATTTGTTTACTCTTGAACATAGGCAAAAATCGAACATTTTCGCTACTTTGCGCTCAGTTTCAAGGTACTTGTCATCATGAAACCAGTCAAAATTATCTCTATTTCTGTAATATATCATCCATTCTATCGAATGAGACTAAGAAAACGAGAATACAAGCATAAATACCATACGAAAATAGACTGCAAAGTCGCTGTTTTAAACCAAAAACAATGTCAGTTGTTTTTTTCCTCATTATGCACTGTGGTGCAGGATTTTTTTTATACTGCGCACATTCACTGCACAGACCCATTCTCTCACATCTAGGCCTACCAGCCTGTTTCTGCTTGATTTGAGGGCACTAGAATTTAGTCGTACTAGTACGATCAAAACCCTGGTGCGTAAGCCGTACCAGTACGGCCGAAACCCCGAAAGGATTAATGCAGCCAAATTCTTAGCTATTTTGCTAGTATGCCTTCTGTTCTATTGACTGAGCACAAGAAACCACCCATTCAAAAATCAGAACTACCCTATAAATTGCACAAAGTTGGTAAATTGGCCAATTTTATGCAAATTTCAAATTCAAAATTAAAAACAGAATCCAAAATAAACACTAAGCATTCCAGCAACCAAAGCACCCTATCCTTCATTCATTAATCACATTTCCAGGCCTTTGTATTACACATGCCCTCCATTTTGAATCCACCATCACACAAAAAAAATCTAAATTTTACCAATTTGTCAGATAAAATATAACCAGAAATAATGATTGGTCATGGTTTAGGGAAATCCAGTAATTGAAGCAGACCTAGTTAACCATACAAAACAGACTGGGGGTTGAAGAGGAGCCTTACCCTTTAAGAAAATGGTTAAAAATTAAATATTTTTCCTATTTTGAGCCTTATTTCAAGCTACTTCCATTCCTGAAACTGACAAAAATTCTCTCTTTTAGTAGTATGTCTCCCATTCAATCAATTGATAACAAGAAACAACCAATAAAACCATAAATAAAATCATAGAAAAGCACTCAAATTTGGTATTATAAATGAAACAAGGTCTGAGATTTGCTTTCCCTATCATGCACCGTAATGGGCAAGTTTTTTTTTTTATGCTGTGCACACACTCTACACAGATCCAGTCTCGTGTCTAGGTGGCTAAATTTTACCACTTGCAGCTTATTTAAGGGCGCTGTGCTTAAAATGTAGATCTACGCGAGTGACACTAGCATCAATAATGAAAATCCCTGGAAGAGACAGTGAAAGGATTAAATCTTCTTCCTTTAGGCAACTAGAGGTAGTTCACTATGGATCAGACAATGGAAAGGTTTACAATGACCCTATGGATATCCAACCCAACATAACTGGATCCTAAACCAAAAGTCAAAAGCGACTACAATTATGCAATATGTCATGTTATAACTTGGCCCATAACAGTACAGTGTAAGCAACAGGCAGTATCATAGTAACCCTTGCACAGTCTAGACCCCCAAAATTAATATTCCTCTCAGTGTTCACTTTTTTAACCCTTTCAAGGTTCATGCCATAGTACTACGGCTTTGAGCTCAGGGTCTGTGCTGTGGTACTACATGATGAGCTTGTGATATAGGTCACCTTTTCTTTGCCAGGTCACTGGCTGACCTGACCAACCAGTGTTAAGTGCCAGACCCTGCCTTTGCACGAAGGCGTGATAACTATAGAGAGGACACCTGGCGCCTTAGGTCTGAGGTCTTTTGTTGTTAATGACTCTGGAGGAGAAATCTGCCCTTTGTGTGAAATCCACATGCTGTACGCCTCATGGAGGGTGACCCCCGAAACCTGGAGTTAAGGAAGGGGGTGCAGAAAGGAAAATATAAGCCAAGGAAACAGCTAAGAGGAGAGACTAGGGGAGAGCTCTTGCCGGTGTGCAAAGCTCTGGGTGTGGGAGCCAGAGTATCTGTGGGAGGCTTGATGCTGGCTGCTCTAGCAGAGGGAAGCAGAGAGTTCTGGGGAGAGTGCTATCTTGGGATCTCTGGCTAGAGTTTGACTTGGTTCAAGTGGTGAACTGTTCTCTGCACTTATATTGTAAGTTATATTCTTGTTCATCAGTAAATTGTGCCCTTTGTCTCTCAAACCCCTTTCTCCTGTTCCCAAATATATTACTGTACAAGGAGTTAATAATAAATCTGTATTTGAGTGGAACAGTACAATCACCGTCCCTGTTACTTTATTTATGATCATTATCTGTTCATTCTTTTTTTTTATATATATTAAAAAGGAGTAAGAGTGGGTGGTGTGGTGGTGAGAGGTGGGGTGACCAGCGACCTCACACCTTACAATTGTCACTCATCTCACTCCTCGTACTCGCTTCCCTTACTTTCCTGTTCTCTTTATTCCCAACATTAGACACAACTTTGTTCAGCCCCCCTATGTGACAAGCTCAGCTCACTCATATCAGCAGTGAGCAGTAAATTTGGGCATAGACATGAGAGAATAGGTCAATGTGGTGAGTGCACCATATAAAAAAAATCCTGCCCTACACAGTGCAAAATATCAACTTTGCAGTGTACTGTCAGATGGTTTTTCGGTTATATTTTCAGTTTCTCGGTATCATTTGATAGAATTGACAATACAGTGGACCCCCGGTTTTCGTAGTCATCGGAGTTCGTAAAATTCAGAATTAGTAACATTTTTTCGTAAAAATATTGGTTCGGTGATCGTAGATCCGCTCGGAGATAGTAATTCGTCTGGGACGCGTACGCCCGGCCCAACGCACCATTCTCAGTCAGTGTGCCATTGTTTACCAGCAAGTGAAGGTCACCCCACGCTTTCAAACGATACATTTTGTCATTATTCCATTGTTTTTCGTGCTTGCAACTGCTAAATAAGCCACCATGGGCCCAAAGAAAGCTCCTAGTGCCAGCCCTGTGGTAAAGAATGTAGCAGGCATGCAGGGAGTGTAGCAGGCATGCATGGTGTGTAGCAGGCATGCAGGGAGTGTAGCAGGCCTGCCGGGAGTGTAGCAGGCCTGCCGGGAGTGTAGCAGGCCTGCCGGGAGTGTAGCAGGCCTGCCGGGAGTGTAGCAGGCCTGCCGGGAGTGTAGCAGGCATGCCGGGAGTGTAGCAGGCATGCCGGGAGTGTAGCAGGCATGCCGGGAGTGTAGCAGGCATGCCGGGAGTGTAGCAGGCATGCTGGGAGTGTAGCAGGAAGGCAACGACTTGTACATGTTATTATACTTTTATTCTTCATGTCTCATTGTTTTCTGTGTAATTTAATGTATATTTAATAACAAAAAAAAAATTATTTTAATACTTTTGGGTGTCTGAAATGGATTAATTGAATTTCCATTATTTCTTATGGGGAAAATTGATTCGGAGTTAGTAATATTCGGTGTTAGTAATGCCCTCGGGAACGGATTAATTACGAAAACCAGGGGTCCACTGTATATTACAGAAATAGTGATTTTAATAGGTTTCAGGACTGAAAGTAGCTTGAAATCGAGTTCAAAGTAGCAGAAATGTTCAATTTTTGCCGCTATTCCAGAGGACACAAATTACATCACTCATCCAATACGGGTCCAACTTGTCAGGCTAATACGTGTTCACGAATGCGCTGACATTATTTATACATTTCCAATAATACAGTAGTCTGCATAACAGTAAATCTTCATTATTTGTGTGAATAAAAATTCAAAATAGAAAGCAAGTGTAATATAGGAGAGGACTGGGTCTGTAATTAATGAACAGAGGAAATATTGTTTTAGTGCCAGAAATATCTACATTGTTTATTCTGTACCCTATTTTAAATTGGCAATACAGTGGACCCAAGAGTATAGGCAGGCTTAAGTATCAGCTGACTCAAGTTTTGGTCACTTTTTTCGGCCCAATTTTTCCCCAACTATCGGCCGTTTCCCTGAGTATCGGCCCGCATACCAGACCTGTCCACCTACCCGCGCTTGCGCGCCTCCCCACGCAGGCATCATAAGCCAGTCTAGCTTTATTTACCATTGAGTGAACATTACCCAGCATGCTCATTCAAACATTTCACAATAATTTTATTGTGTGTATTGCTTGTTTATTGATTGTCACTGAAATAAGTCACCATGGGTCCAAAGAAGCTTCCTAGTGGCAGCCCTGTGGAACACCATTGAACTGAAGGAAATAGTAGAAAAATATGAGAGTGGCATACGTGTGGGGTGAGCTTGCCAGGATGTACAACAAAAACAAATCTACCATCACCTCTATCCTGGCAAAGAGAAAAGAAATCAAGGAAGCTAATGTTGCGAAAGCCATCTCTGCAACAAGTTCAGTGACAGAGCCATATTGCACTTCAGGAACATGTTAAAGAGGCGCCAGAAACAGAGGACTGTGGACAGTTATTTTGCGAGACAGGGGTTCAGTGACTCAAGCTGGTCCTAGTGGCATTAAAAGATCAAGAAGGGAAGTAACGCCAGATAGAGCTTTGATACCTTAAGTCCATATGGAGGGGGATTCCCCTTCCAAACACTAAGCCCTCCCTCACTCCTCCTCCCTATCTTCCAGACGCCAGCAAGTCTCTTCAATAAAGGTAAGTAAATGTTATTTTAAAGGTAAATTTATAAATTTAATATGTGTTGTTATTGTGTGTTTTGTGTATGTAAAACTATAGTTATTCTTTAAAAAATGAATTTTTTGTGAACATTTTTGGGTGTCTGGAACGGATTAATTGTATTTACATCATTTCTTATTGGAAATAATGGTTCGACTTTCGGCCAGTTCGAGTTGAGACCTAGCTCCTGGAATGAATTACAGCCAGTATTCGGGGTTCCACTATTTTATTTTTGTGTGAAATTAGCTGAATTACTGATTTCTGATCACTTTACTGGATAGTTGAAATAGTTAAATGTGTAGTTTCTTCTACTTAATCAATAGAATGGCAGGCATCCTAGTGAAATAGCTATAAGTCTGGTTGACTGGAACAATGGGCTTTGCCTAAAGTTAGTGGTCTCAGTGATATTTATGCATCGGTAATTTCACCCAGTCTGTGCCCTATTTTTGGAAAATTACATTGCTTCAGTCAACCAAACTCATAGCTATTTTGCTAGTATTTCTACTATCAAGCGAGTACAGTCAAACCTCGGTTTTCATATGCCCTAGTTTTCGTATGATTCGGTTTTCGACGACTTTTTTCGTCAGAACAGTTGAAAATGGTCCATACCAAAGTCGTCCACCTGCCCGCATGGCTCAGCCACTTATTTCCCAGAATCGAGCGCCCACACAAAGCATCCCATGTGTTCGTGACTCAGTCTGCCTTTGTTTCTCATTGAGTGAGCATCACCCCATGCGTTCATCCAAAACATTTCGTAATAATCCATTGTTTTTTTCTGCTTGTTTATTGAGTGCGACTGCTAAATAAGCCACCATGGGGCCAAAGAAAGTTCTGAGTACCAGCCCTTTCATAAAGGCGGCGAGAAACACTATAGGATTCAAGAAAGAACTCGTAGCAAAGTACAAAAGTGGAATACACATAGCCGATCTCGCCAGGATTTACGGGAAGTTCACATCAACGATCAGTTCCATCTTGGTGAAGAAAAACGAAATCAAGGAAGCTTGAGTGGGTCAATGAAGTGTTTGGCCCAAGTGTGAAGAAATACCTCCTGGAAAATCAATTGCCACTCAAGTGCCTCCTGGTAATGGACAATGCTCCTGCTCACCCTCCAGGCTTGGAAGACCAATTGTTGGAGGAGTTTAGTTTCATCACAGTGAAGTTCTTGCCCCCTAATACCACTCCTCCCATCCAGCCCATGGATGGTCATTTCAAACTTCAAAAAACTCTACATCAAAGCACTGTTTCAAAGGTGCTTTGAAGTGACCTCGGACACTGAATTGACCCTAAGAGAGTTCTGGAGGAATCACTTTAATATCCTCAACTGCACAAGCTTTGTAGATAAGGCTTGGCACGGAGTGACTTCCAGGACGTTGAACTCTGCTTGGAGAAAATTGTGGCCAAAATGTGTCCTCGAGAAGGATTTTGAAGGGTTTGAGGCTGACCCTGATGACCCTATGCCTGTTGTGGAATCTACTGTGTCTTTGGGAAAGTCCATGGGGTTGGATGTGAGTGGCCAGGATGTGGAAGAGTTGGTGGATGACCACAGGGAAGAGCTAACCACTGAAGAGTTGCAAGACCTTCAACTGGAACAGCAACAGACCGCAGCTGAGGAAATTGCTTCAGAGGAGGAAGAGAGGAGAATGTGCCTTCTTCAGTGATTAAGGACATGTGTGCAAAGTGGAATGAGTTGCAAAGTTCTGTGGAGAAATATCACCCTAACAAAGTTGTTGCAAGCTGTGTCTGCAACATGTTCAATGACAATGCCTTGTCCCATTTTAGGCAAATCTTAGAGATGCCAGAAACAGACCTCTCTGGACAGATTTTTTGTGCAACAGGGCTCCAGTCTCAAGCTGGTCCTAGTGCCAGTAAAAGACAAAGAAGTAACAATGGATAGGGCCTTGATACTTGAATTCCTTATAGACGGGGAATAACCTTCCAAACAGTAACTCCTCCTCCCTCTCCCCTAATTGCCGTCTTCCATACGCCAACAAGTCTCTTCAATAAAGGTAAAAGTGATGTTAAATGTTCATTTATCCATTTGGTCCTTCACAAACCATCCCACTAACAGAATATATGCCCAACCCAATTTTCAATGCTCCCCAAGCAATAAGTTTTGATAATTCTATTCACTCATGCGCAAGTCCCACTCAAATCAAATCGTGTGTGTGGGGAAGTACCCTGGCTGATTTGTGGGGGGAAGTACCCTGGCTGGTGTGTGGGAAAGTACTATGGATGGTGTGTGGGGAAGTACCCTGGCTGGTGTACATAAGAACGTAAGAAAGCAGGAACACTGCAGCAGACCTGTTTGCCCATACTAGGCAGGTCCTTCACAAACCATCCCACTAACAGAATATTTGCTCAACCCAATTTTCAATGCTCCCCAAGCAATAAGCTTCGATAATTCTATTCACTCATGCGCAAGTCCCACTAAAATCAAATCGTGTGTGGGGGGAAGTACCCTGGCTGGTGTGTGTGGGAAAGTACCCTGGCTGGTGTGTGTGGGAAAGTACCCTGGCTGGTGTGTTCTTTCTTGAATTCTGTCATGTTTCTCGCCTTCTTTACCAAAGGGCTGGCACTAGAAGCTTTCTTTGGGCCCATGGTGGCTTATTTAGCAGTTGCAAGCACAAAAACGAATGGAATATATCTTATGAACACGTGAGGTGATGGTCACTCGCCCAAACAATGCCACACTGACTGTGGTGTCGGAGGCAGGCTGGCTTTGTTCACGGGCTGACGCTGGAAGAAGGACCGGACGCATACCGTACAACCACCGAATCGCGAATAAAATAATAAACTGAGTATTTTTCGCCGAAAAAAGGCACTGAAAGGCGAAATTCACGAAGCACGATGCTGCTGAAACTCGGGGTTCCGCTGTACTATAATAATTATAATACGTATAGTGGTACCTCTACTTATGAGCAAAATTCATTCCAGACGGCTATTTAAGTGCCAATACCGAAGGAATTTTTTCTCCATAAGAAATAATGAAAATTAGATTAATCCATTTCAGACCCCCAAAAATACACTTACAAAAGCACCTACAAAAATACACTTACATAATTGTTCGAGTTGGGAGCTGCTCGTAAGTAGAGGTACCACTGTACTATAATAAGCAAGTTTCAGAACACCGCCATTAGATAGCACAGTGAATACCACAACAACAGGGGAGCAAGAATGGCTGCCACCACTTGTCACATAATACATTTCATTTTATTCTAGAGTATATATCAGGTTTCTATGTTATTTATATTGTTTATGTCATATTAGATGAATTGTGATAGATAAGTAAGCCATAGAGTTGATATTAGCTCTATACTGAAGTGTATTTTGTCCTGTCTCCTAAGAGCAAGAATTTCGTTGGAATGGATTAATGGCATTTCAATTAATTTAAATGAGGAAAATTGACTCAGAATACGAGCAGATCGGCTTACGAGCTAGGTCACGGAACGGATTAAACTTTTAAGCAGAGGTTCCACTGTACCTTGTTCACCGAGTTTAAAGATGGATTAGTGAAAATGTCTATAACAACATAATATACAACATTTAAAGTGCCCCAGAGTGATTATTATAATTATTACAATTATTATTATTATTACAGTGGACCCCCGGTGTTCGTACTGCTCCAAACTCGAACAATTATGTAAGTGTATTTTTGTAAGTGCTTTTGTAAGTGTATTTTTGGGGGTCTAAAAGGACTAAGCTAATTTACATTATTCCTTATGGGAACAAATTCATTTGGTAATGGCACTTGAACAGCATTCTGGAATCAAATCAAATCACATTTATATCTGATAATATTACAAAGTGGGGTTTACATATTATGTTATTAATACATTTTATGAGTTATTTGAGTTATTTATTACAAGAAGGCCAATAATATGCCTAGGTATGCCTAGGCATTTCAGGCAGTCTTATACTAGATCTTACTCTATAGTGACAATGATTATACTGGTATTAAGGTTAGGTAATTGTAGTGATTAATTTTAGGTTAGGTAATTGTAGTGATTAACTAGGTTTACAAAATTGAGGTAGTATAAAAATTTAAGAATTTAACAATTAGTTTATATATTAGTAGAAATGGTGACGTGTTGGCATGATACAGTTTCTATATTGGAGTGTCTTAGGCAAACTTATGACTAGCTTAAGAATTATGAAGCAATAGTTGTATTAGAATCTTGGTTACAGTCATGTGCAAATTAAGGATGAATCACAGATATCAATAAGAGTAATTTTGTGGTGGATATGTGCAAGATAAAGTAGTTTTCATGTGGTTAGCTACCGGTAAGAGATAAGATGTTTTTTAACGGTGCTTTTGAAAATGGAGGTTGTGTCTGCAGTTCTTGAGTTTTCAGGCAGGGAGTTCCAGATTTTAGGCCCTTTTATGTACATTGAATTTTTGTATAGATTTAGTCAGACACAGGGAATGTCAAAGAGATGTTTGTGTCTGGTATTATGTCTATGGGTCCTGTGACAACTGTTAAAGTGTTTTAGCTCAGGGTTAAAGTTGGTATTTATGGTTCTATAAATGTAGATTGCAGAGTAGTAAGTGTGGATGTTCTGAACAGTGAGTAAGTTTAGGTCTTTGAAGAGTTTTGAGGGGGGTGTTGCCTAGCGTTGGATTGTGTGATAATTCTTACTGCGGCTTTTTGTTGGGTTATTATTGGCTTTAGGTGTCTTGCTGCTGTTGATCCCCAAGCACAAATGGCATATGTGAGATAGGGATAGATGAGTGAATAGTATAGTGTGAGTAGGGCCGATTGTGGTACATAGTAACGTATCTTAGAGAGGATCCCCACAGTTTTGGACACTTTCTTTGTTATGTGTTGGATATGAGTGCTGAATTTCAGGTTACTGTCGAGGTGAAGGCCCAGGAATTTGCCTTCATTATGTTTAGCAATAGGAGTGTTGTGGATCTTAATGTTTAATTGTGCATCACCTGCTCTGTTACCAAACATAATATAGAAGGTCTTATCAGTGTTGAGTGTAAGTTTGTTGGCTGTCATCCATGTAGATATTTTTAGTAATTCGTCATTAACAATGGTGTTGAGCATTTCAAGATTTGGGTGGGAGATGACATAAGTCGTGTTGTCAGAAAAGAGTATTGGTTTCAGGTGTTGTGATACATTGGGAAGATCATTGATGTATAAGAGGAAGAGCAGGGGACCAAGGACACTTCTCTGTGGTACTCCAGTATCAAGTGGTCATGTCGAGGAGGTTGTGTCTTTAATGGCGACATACTGATACCTATTAGTAAGGTAGGATTTGAAGTATGCAAGTGCATGACCTCTTATACCATAGTGGTCAAGTTTGTGGAGTAGGATGCCATGGTTTACTGTGTCGAAAGCTTTCCTTAGGTCAATAAAAAGTCCTAATGGATATTCCTTATTTTCCAGTGCTGTGTAAAGCAGGTCTATCATTTTTACGATTGCATCGTTAGTGCTTTTATTTTTTCTGAAGCCAAATTGGCAGGGGTTGAGTATGCTTTGTGTCGTTATAAATGAGTATAATCTCTTGTGCACAAGTTTCTTGAAGATTTTGGATAGCAACGGTAAGTTTGATATTGGCCTATACTAGTTGTTTACGTCTGTGGGGTCACCACCTTTGTGTATTGGTGTAATTAATTATGAACACCGGGGGTCCACTGTATTATTATTATACTTAATGCCAGCGACATACCTTGTTTACTGAGTTTAAAGATGGATTAATGAATATGTCTATAATAACAATTTTTTTATTATCAGCCGTTTCCCACAAAGCTAGGGTGATCCGAAAAAAGAAGAAATACTTTCATCGTTCACGCCATCACTGTCTTGCCAGAGGCGTGCCTACACTACAGTTAAAAAACTGCAGCATATTAACGCCCCTCCTTGAGAGCGCAGGCACTGTAATTCCCACCTCCAGGACTCAAGTCTGGCTAACCAGTTTCCCTGAATCCCTTCATAAACATTACTTTGCTCACACTCCAGCAGCACAGCAAGTCATAAAAACCCTTCATCTCCATTCACTCCTATCTAACACGCTCACACATGCTTGCTGGATGTCCAAGCCCCTCGCCCTCCAACCTTTCCTAGGTCGACCCCTACCCCGCTTTCCTTCCACTACAGATTTATATGCCCTCCAAGTCATTCTATTTTGTTTTATCCTCTAAATGTCTGAACCACGTCAACAACCCTTCCTCTGCCCTCTGGATAATATTTCTGGAAACCCTGCACCTCCTTCTATGGAGTCTCTGCATTATATTCACACCACACATTGCCCTCAGACATGACATCTCCACTGCCCCCAGCCTTCTTGTTGCAACATTCACCAACCATGCTTTACACCCACTATACTCTCATACATTCCCCTCTTTGCTTCCATGGATAACATTCTTTGTCTCCACAGACTACTCATTGCTCCACTCACCTTTTTCCCCTCAACAATTCTATGATTCACCTCATGATTCATAGACCCATCTGCTGACAAGTCCATTCCCACATACCTGAATACATTCACTTCCTCCATACTCCCTCCCTCCAATCTGATATCCAATCTTTTATTACCTAAATTTTTTGTTATTCTTATCACCTTGCTCTTTCCTATATTCACTTTTAATTTCCTTCTTTTACATACCCTTCCAACTTCTGCAGCTTCTCTTCAGAATCTCCCAAGAGCACAGTGTCATCAGCAAAAATCAACTGTGACAACTCCCACTTTGTGTTAGATTCTCTTTTAATCCCACACCTCTTGCTAACATCTGAGCATTCACTTCTCTTTACAACCCCATCTGTAAGTACATTGAACTATGGTGACATCACACATCCCTGTCTAAGGCCTACTTTTACTGGGAAATAATCTCCCTCTTTCCTACATACTCTAACCTGAGCTTCACTATCTTGTAAAAACTCTTAACTGCTTTCAGTAACCTACCACCTATTCCATACATCTGCAACATTGCTCCCCTATCCACCCTATCATATGCCTTTTCCAAATCCATAAATGCAACAAAAACCTCTTTACCCTTGTCTAAATACTGTTCACTTGTATGCTTCACTGTAAACACTTGGTATAAACACCCCTCTACCCTTCCTAAAGCCTCCTTGTTCATCTGTAATCCTGCTCTCCATCTTACTTTTAATTCTTTCAATAATAACTACTATACACTATCAGGTATACTCAGCAGAATTATTCCCCTAAAATTTTTACACTCTTTTGTCCTCGTTTCCTTTATACAAACGAAATATACATGCTCTCTGCCAATCCCTAGGTACCTTACCTTCTTCCATACATTTGTCAAATATAAGCACCAACGATTCCAAAACCATCTCCCTACCTGTTTTTAACATTTCTGTCTTTATCCCATCAATCCCAGCTGCTTTACCCCTTTCATTCTACCCACTGCCTCACACACCTCCCCCACACTCACAATTGGCTCTTCCTCATTCCTACAAGATGTTATACCTCCCTGTCCAATACATGAAATCACAGCTTCTCTAACTTCATCAACATTTAACATTCCTCAAAATATTCCCTTCATCATCCCAACACTTCCAACTCTCCATGTAATAACTCTTCTTTCCTATTTTTAACTGCCATATCCATTCATTACCCAGCTTTTTCAATTTAATAATCTCACTCCAAAACTTTTTTTTTATTCTCAGCAAAATTTATTGACAGCATCTCACCCACTCTCTCATTTGCTCTCCTTTTACATTCCTTCACCACCCTTAACCTCTTTTTTCACTCCATATACTCTTCCCTCCTTGCATCATTTCTACTGTGTAAAAACCTCTCGTATGCTATTTTTCTCTTACTACTTTCTTTACCTCATCATTCCACCAATTGATTTTCTTCCCTCCCACACCCACTTTCCTGTAACCACACACTTCTGCTGAACACTAACACTACATTCTTTAATCTATCCCATACCTCTTCAACCTCATGGCCTATACTCTCACTAGCCCATTCTCCTTCCAAGTTGTTTATGTCTTACCCTAACTGCCTCCTTTAGTTTATAAACCTTCATCTCTCTCTCTTACTTGCTAATGCCATTCTCCTTGTATACCATCTATTTTTTACTCTCATTGTAACTACAACTAAAAATGATCTGATATATCTGTGGCCCTCTATAAACATGCACACCCTGAAGTCTACCAAACAGTCTTTCATCTACCAATACATAGTTCAACAAACTACTGTCATTGCATCCCATATCTTATCTTGTATATGTATTTATCTTTTTCTTAAAATATGTATTACTTATTACCAAACCCCTTTCTATACAAAGTTCAATCAAAAGCCCTCCCATTAATATTTACACCTGGTACCCCAAACTTAACTACTATGCCTTCTATAACCATTTCCCCCCCACTTTAGCATTCATGTTCCCCACCATAACCACTCTTTCACTTGGTTCAAAACTTCCCACACACTCGCTTAACATCTCCCAAAATCTCTCTCTCCTCTACACTCTTCTCCAGGTGCATAAACAGTTATATAACCCACTTTTTGCATTCGACCCTTATTTAACCCTTTCAGGGTCGACAGGCCCTCTCCCAAACTCGTTCCCAGGGTCGCAAATTTTTCGGGAAAAAAAATAATTTTTTCTTATGAAATGATAGAGAATCCTTTTCCGATCATAATGACACCAAAAGTATGAAATTTGATGAAAAACTAACGGAATTATGCCATCGCAAAGTTAGCGACATCGACGATGTTTATGCATCAGCGATTTCACCCACTTTGAGCCCTATTTTCGGCCAATTCCAATGTTTCAGGCTACCAAAATTTTAGCTATTTTGCTAGAACTTCATTTGTTCTATCAATTGAGTACAAGAAACCGCCATTTACCGATTTGAACTACCCAATAAAGTGATCAGAAATTGGCAATTTGGCCAATTTCACACAAATTTTAAAATGCCAATTTCAAAATAGGGTCCAGAATAAACGAGACAGACATTCCTGGCACTAAAATAACATTTTATCTGTTCGTTAGTCACGTCTCCAGGCTCTTCTTACATTACTTTTGCTTTCCATTTTGAATTTTTATTCTCACAAAAAATAGAAGATTTTCTGTTATGTATACTATTGCATCATTGTAAAAACGGTATAAATAATATCAGCACACTTGTGCAAGAATATTAGACTCGCCAGTTGATGTGTATTGGACGCATGGCGTGATTTGTTTACTCTTGAACATCGGCAAAAATCGAACATTTTCGCTACTTTGGGCTCAGTTTCAAGGTGCTTGTCATCGTGAAACCAATCAAAATTATCTCTATTTCTGTAATATATCTCCCATTCTATCAAATGAGACCAAGAAAACGAGAATACAACCATAAATACCATACGAAAATAGACTGCAAAGTCGCTGTTTTAAACCAAAAACACAGTCAAAGTTTTTTTTTTCCTCATTGTGCACTGTGTGGTGCAGGATTTTTTTTATACTGTGCACACTGACCCCACAGACCCATTCTCTCACACCTAGGCCTACCAGTCTGTTTCCGCTTGATTTGAGGGCGCTAGAATTTAGGTGTACTAGTACGTCACAAACCCTGGTGCGTAAGCCGTACTAGTATAGCCGAAACCCTGAAAGGGTTAAATCCACATATGTAATCCTTGAATTTATGCATTTATATTCTCTCTTTCTCTTTCCATAACTGATCCTTGAACATTATTGCTACCCCTTCCTTAGCTCTAACACTCTTAGATGCGCCCATTTATTTCTTCCCACCGAAACTCCCCAACCCCCATCAGCTTTGTTTAGCTTGGAGCTAGAACATCCAACTTTTTTTCATTTGTAATACTGACAATCATCTCTTTCTTATCTGCACTACATCCATGCACATTCAAAAACCCTAGCTTTATATTTTTTTTTTTTAACAAACCAGCCACATCCCACCAAAGCAGGGCAACACAAAAAGAAAAAACAAGTCTTTCTTTTTACAATCTGTAATTTATACAGGAGAAGGGGTTACTAGCCCCTTGCTCCCGGCATTATAGTAGCCTCTTACAACACACATGGCTTAGAGGAAGAATTTTTTTCCACTTCACCATGGAGATAAGAAGAAATAAAGAACTATTAAGAAAAATAGAAGAAAACTCAGATGGATGTGTAAATACATATGCGTGTACATACATAAGTACAGCTAGCCCTCCACTTTCGTGAGTTCCACTATCTCAAGCTTCGAACATTCGCAAATGCCCAGCCGCCCAATCATATTTACCAAACAAATGTGAGAAAAAAGTACAGGAAAACGCTTCCCGCCACGTCCCTAGTACCCTCCCACTTATCTCCTCAACCGGCAGCCTGCCAGTCCGCCACTCACTCAGTCATTGTCCAGTTACTATTCGCGTCGGTCGTGTCCAGTTACTGTTCGTGTCCTACCATATACACGTGTGTTTGTGTGGTGGTGCAAGTATGGCCCCCAAGCGAGCAGCAACCGCTATTGATGAGCCAACCCCCTAAGCACTCAAAGAAAGTCATGAATCTGGAGAAAATGAAATTGCTAGACAAGTGTAGGGCAGGTTATTTGAGCAATTCTGCCATTTTACGATGTTTTCATGTGTTTTATGTTTGTTCGTGGTTCAATAGGTTAAGGAAGCAGTATTATTAGGCTAAGTAAATGCTATTATTATATTTCCCTACAATTTATTTGTGCATCAAAACATTTGTGAACACTACAGTACAGTATTATTATATTTTCCTACATCATATTTGCGCACCAAACATTCGCGAAATTCCAAGATTCACGAGGCTCTTGATCCCCTAACTCTCATGAATGTGGAGGGTCTTCTGTAGTGTGACCTAAGAAGAAGTAGCAATATATGCCTGTTATCCCGTGTGTTTAGGAGACAGGGGAAAAAAAAGACACCAGCAATCCTATAATCATGTAAAACAACCTACTACCTAGGTTTCTTCTTATTTTTAGATTTTATACAGAAGGGGTTACTAGCCCATTGCTCCTGCCATTTTGGTAGCCTCTTACGACACGAATGGCTTACGGAGGAAAGATTCTTTTCAACTTCCCCATGGAGATGAAAGGAAATCACTGGTCAACAACCAAAATGCTTCAAGACCAAAGTTGCAATTTCCAACTAATTTTAGGTCACTGATAATATCATGGTTAAAATTGTTTGTTAGCTCTACTTTTCAATATACACCTACGTGTCACAACAGGTTCCAACAGACTTGCAGCAGTGTTTCTTGCCACATTCACAATCTCACTGCTTTTCATTATTGTTCCAACAGTCATAAAAGGTGGTTGTGCTGTGCAAGTTTATATTTTGAGGTGAAAGGTAGGTGATTTTCATAGCCAAACACTTTTTAACCTTATAATAAATATTCACTGAGCAAGCTATTGATATACATGTGAGGCATATTATATTAATTTTATTTTCCTACTGAATGATATAAATACTTCTGCTTAACTGTCATGCTCTGTATTATAATGATAAATTAATGAATTTTTCTGTTTATCTTCTAATTGTTTGTTGTTTTCTTCTTTCAGATGCCTCGTACTTGTGTGAATAGGGCAGACAACTTCTCCTACATTTGTGGTGAGGTAACCTTTGCATCACAGAAGCGCCGTATAACTGCTATGGTTAGAAAGACATATCACCTATATTTTGGATGCAAGATTGGTGACCAGGATAAGAACTGGGCTCCACACACATGCTACAACAATTGTGCTACTAACCTTCACCAATGGTTGAACAGGAAGAGAAAATGAATGCCTTTTGCTATGCCAATGACATGGCAGGAGCCAACAGACCATACCAACAATTGTTATTTCTGCATGGTACATGGGATGTAACATGTCACTTAAAATCCACTTTTTGGACTTACATTTAGACTTTTATTCCAATGAACTGTGGGGCAGTTAGTGACAAACATGGTGAGAGGTTTCACCAAGATATTTCAACTATGAAAAAATGGAAAAATGGTACCAGGGCAAATGGGGCACAAGAATGCTTGCTGACTATTACTGGACATTGGCAAGAGATGATTCTTCAGCCCACTATAAGCGTCAAGCAAAAAGGCAGAGAGTAGGTACAGATTAGAGTTTAACCCTTAAATGGTCCAAATGTATATATATGTTACCTCGCCCACTGCCCTGAATATTTTGAAAAAAAAAAAAAAATTATAGAAATAAAGAGCACAATTTTCTAAGTGTTGTAGGATAAAAATAAAAACTTTAGGGTAAGTACTTACCGAGATATGATGCCGCGAAGTTGGCACTTGGCGATCACCCGACGACAACATGAAGCACTGCCGCTTGCAGAAAATCTACATATTTACCATTTTCTTCCATTTTTTTTTTTAATATTCTTGGTTTTTATTATATATGATAGCTATTTTACAGTAAATCTTTTTATTTCAATGTCAATTGTTGTTTATACACCAATATTATATACAAAATTATTATCATACTGACACAAACACACATGTACACACTGATAGGTGATTTTGCACACCTGGCTGAATCACATTCTATTATCTACAACTATATATGTACAAGTATTTACATGTCCCACCTATGTTTCTAGAAGTTCACAATTGTATGATACTCCATGAAGCATGGATTCATACAGAGTGCCACCCCACACTGGTGACATATGAATCGTGTGTCCTTCCGCTGTTGTGGTCGTTTTGTGGTGGTAGCACACACAACACACTTCTTCTGGGAATGCTTCTTTTTTGGGGTAGGTGGTAAAGGTACCAGGTAGTGACAGTTAGGGATGATTCGGGCTGGCACTTCCCCCACTGGCTGTGGGTGTGGTTGGGGAACAAGTCGCTGTTGAGGGGCAGGTACAGGTGTGGTACCATACTTTTTTGCTATCTGTTTTACGATAGGGAGAATTCCGCAAAATGTTGTCGTTTTCCAGTCTTTATTTCATACATATTGAATGCATTGATCACTGCAATGTCTACAAGGTGGAAAAACAGTTTTATATACCACTTGCGACTCCTATGCACACAGTCAACAAACCCTATCATCATGTCACACTTGTCAACTAGTCGCATATTGTTTGTATAGTCGACGACAACAGCTGGTTTGACAATATGTTCATTGGTGAGCCGGCTCATTTTGTCTGTTTGTACCATCTCGTTTCTGTGGATGGTTGACAGAAATGTCACATCCCGTTTGTCATGCCACGTCAGTGCCATGATGTCATTGGCATGAAACATTTGCACTGCACTTTCAACACTGCCACTGAAGCTTGGCATGTTTTCTATTCCTTCTCACTGTTCCACATATATCAGTATTGTTCATACGCAGGAAATCAGCGAGCATAGGGCTTGTATACCAGTTGTCTGTGTACAATGTATGGCCCTTGCCAAGGTATGGTTCCATCATCCTGCGAACAACATCACCAGAAATGCCCAACATCCGCCTGGTATCGTCGAGTGTTTTTTTCCCGGTGTATACAATGACATCTAACACAAGACCTGTCTCACAGCCGCACATAACAAAAAGTTTTATACCAAAGCGATGACGTTTGCTCGAAATATATTGCTTGAATGACAGGCATCCCTTGAATAGAATCAAGGACTCGTCGACAACAATGTTCTTGAAAGGATAAAAGTATGCACTGAATTTCTGCTTCAGGTACATAAACACTTCCGGATTTTGTATAGAAGGTCATTTCTGTTGGGCATATTCCTGTCTGAGAAGTGCAACATTCCTAGCAACAGAATGAATCTGTTGCAGGAAAGGTGGTCACGGAAGACAAGAGTACTGATGAAGTAATCTGTGGACCAGTAGTTACGTATATTGTTCTTATAGGTATGTGGCATAAGCATGACAGTGGCAAGGAATAAATACATTTCAGCCACTGTTGTGTCTTTCCACCTGCGCAGCCGTGACTATTCTCCAACCTCTGCTGTGTTGTCCATGACATAGCGATAATAATTGTTCGTCTGGGTCACTATCAAGTTCATTATAGGCTCGTCAAAGTATAACTGGAAAAAGTCTAACTCTGTAGACTCATTTGTTATGGGACATTCTGGCAGGATGCCACTAAAACTCACATCAAACTCAAAAGGCTGTGGTACGAATACACTTTGTGTCCACTTCCACTCTCGGTCACATGGTACAGGATGGACCTGTTGCATGGGGTGTGGGGGAGCAGGTTTGGGGACAGGAGTGGAGGCAGCACATGGCTGAGGGGGTGCCGGGCTGTCCTTTGTCTGTCCAGACACCGTGCCACCCACCACTTCTTCCTCCATCCCCGCAAATTCACCTTCATGATCACTATCACTATCAGTGGCCGGGGTTTTGGATCGTGACCTGCCATGACCCTTGGGGACTGCATATAGCACACTGCCTGAACGTAGGCGACGACGCCTAAAAGTACGCTTCACAGGTGAATAATGAACATCACTATCACTAGACGAATCCTGCAATGGCATAAAATCAATCTTATCATCACTTACATCACTTTCACTAAAACACCGAGAAAATGATAGTTTCCTCTTGCGCAGTTGCCTATGGGAAACACTCGCCACTCCAGAGGTGCTTGGCCCAGGGTCTTGTGTGGCCACACTGGCCACCCCAGAAGTGCTTGGCCTAGGGACTGGTGTGGCCACACTGGCTACCCCAGAGGTGCTTGGCCCAGGGTCTGGTGTGGCCACAGTGGCCACCCCAGAGGTGATGGGCTGAGGGTCATCTGGGTTATCGTCGATATTTTCACTAATTCTTGATTATTAGTGGCCACATCGGTGTCAAATCCACTAATCTCACGTTGTATATCACTTTCCTCGAATAGTAGTGTGTTAATATGACGAGGCATGAGTGAATCACGAGGATGTGCCATGATGTTGACCCAAGATGGAGCTGAATGTAACTGGTCCTACCATGTGGTACCCAGGCGTCCAGGATTTTTTTAACCCGACACACACTGAGTGCGCAGACCCATTCTCTCATGCCTAGGCGACTCAGGCCTATTGCGCCAATTTTGAAGGAATGAAAAATAAAACGTAAAATTACGTTTGGGGCAACAGCAGTGCCAACGTAAATATACATGCGGACCGTTTAAGGGTTAAAAACATACCGACACATATTGTACGTCATAATAAAATCAAATATTACATGTCTTGTATCTTTAAACCTTTAGCCAATAAGCATTTTTCAAGGTGATGTTTGGATTCAGGTCATGAAAATACATAAGAATTGACTAATCTCATTTATGAAGCATACAACTTTTCAAACATTGTTGACCAGTGAAATCGATAAGAACAAGAACAATTTAGAAAGTAGGAGAAAATTCAGAACGTATGTACACACGTGTACATATATATGTAGTGTGACCCAAGTGTAATTAGAGGTTTTCTTGTGTTTATGAGACAAAGAAAAAGAGACCAGCAACTTTACCATTGTGTAAAACAATTATAGGTTTCTGTTTCATATGCATTTGGAAGGACGGTAGTACCTCCCTGGGTTGTTGCTGTCTGGCAACCTACTACCTATATAATGTAATATGACATTTAAAGCACCCCAGAGCGATTATTATTATTATCAATATGATTATTGCCATCGACATACCTTGTTCACTGAGTTTAATCATTTCTAACTTGGCATTTAAAGTAAGAGACTTACTACTCCTCTTTATATCACAACTACCCTTAGATGCCATCATAAACAAGAAAGAATGAGTAAACAAGAGAGGATGAAAGACGTGGAGAATGTAAACAGTGAACGGGTGGCTGGTGGTAAGAAACGCTTATTAATACCTGTCCACTTGTGGCTCATGTATGTTTATTTTGCATTAGTTATATATTTGTGAAGCTTTTTCTCCACAATACAAACACCTTACATTGTGTACAAGTTGTTTTCACGTTAGTGCAGTAGAATAAATAACAGCAACACTCCCATCCTTATGCAACACACCATTTTTAGAGCAAATGACGCTATAAGTGAAGGAATATGAAAGGAATATTTTTCTAGTTACCCCAGTAATACTATACACAGCTTCTCTGGTGTTGGACTAGAGAAAACAGAATTCTTGCCATCCCTCCTACAAACAACCTGGCAACCATATCTCACACTCTTTCATATTTTGCTTTAATAAAAGTTTTAAAAACTCACCTGCAGCTTCTCGTGGTAAAAGTCCCATGAGTGGTGGTCTGATCACCATGGGTGGTGGACTGGCTAGAGCTTCCTTCTCCCCACCTTCTCCCACCTCTACCCCCATTTCCCCTATATTCGTGTCATCACTGAGGGAGTCATCCTTAACAATGTGAGGATGTAGTAGAGCCTGTGTGGAGCGACTACTGGAACTATTTGTGGGTGGTGGGGGTAGAGCCGAGGGTGCCTCGCTGCTTCCTTGGTAGCCCTGAATACGTTGCCGTAAAATGGAGCCTTCCGTTACAAGATTAACTGCTTGTTCTGGTATATGGCTCTCCTCCTCCCCCCCTGCCACTTCACTCTCATTTTCCTGCTTTACCTTTGGCACATCTGGGGTGGGTAGGGGGGCTGCTAAGAGTGGAGGTGGAGGCAACTGTGCAGGAGGTACAGGTTGTGAGCTTCGCGTTGTGTTATCCCCTCTCTGACTGACTGGATTAAGAGGTTTTGTGAGGGCTGCAGCTAACGTAGAACCTTCCAAATGAGGACTTAGTTCTATTCTAGCAGAGGACACCTCCAAGCGGGGTGGGGTAGAAGGTGCTGCGGTGGAAACTGGCAAGTTAAGGGTTGGACTGCTGGCTGGTCGGCGTTTCTTGGGTGGTGGCGAGATGTGGGACGGCTGATGGAGCACATGGCTGGTAGGTGAGGGTGTGGATCTCAAGCGTGGTGAGGACGGACCCTGGACAGCCACAGCCCCCAAGCTGCTCACCACCTTATTTACCAACCCTCCCTATGAAAATAAAGAAAAGAAATATTTATATAGACTTACAGTATCTAAACACAAAAACACACACACATTACTTATTTTTTGTTTCCTGGATGGATGTTCTCAGAAGAAGAAAAGGTTTAAGAAATAATGCAAAAAGAATACCAGAGTTAAGAACTATGAAGTACAGTAGACCGTCGTTTAACACGGTAGTTACGTTCCTGAAAATGCTGTGGTAGTTAAAACCGTGTTAGACAAACTGAAGAACTTACGGGAAAAATAGGGCTACGTTCCTGGGAGCCCCCAAAAAGCCAATTGACTTTTTTTTTAGACAAACAGATCTTACAAAAATAAAAGTGAATATGTAATTTTAGTTCACTGTCATGATGTTTTATGTTGTTTTTACTGCTTAAGATTACAGAAATAATAGTATTTACCTTAAATTGTGGGTGATGGTGTTTGTGGATGATTGTGGAGAGTGGAGAGTTATGCTGTGGCCCTACTGGGCTGAGGTGGATGGTAGAGGTTCTGGTACTGAAGTCGATGGTTGTACTGGAGTGTGCATAAATCAGTCAAGTCAGTAAATCAGTCAGTACACAAACTCATATTTACCTAGCAGAGGATGGTCCTACATATGTATGAACCCAAGGCTGGGACAAGGGTAGTGGGGGTGGCAGAGGGTGGTGGGGGATGGCAGTAGATCTCCCCCATTAACTCGATGGTCTAACCCACAGGAAGGCAGAATGTATCCCGCGGGCGATACTCCAAATTTTTTCCCCTCCCGCAAACTGAACAGTGTTAAGTTAATTTTACGAAGTGTTACACAAAAATATGCGGCAATTCTTCGATAGTGTTATAACCAAAACGTGCCAAACAAAACCGTGTTAAACGACGGTCTACTGTACCATGTCTGCACACACCAAAATAGTATTTGTTGGTAGACAGGCAAAAAAGTGATATCTGTGCTTAAGTGTAACACCGCTCCCACCGCCCTATCTCAGACCACGCCTCTAATCTGAAATCAAATATAACATGAATAGGGATTTTTCAGACATACAAAAGTGAAAGTATGTGCATACTGTGTATGTGTAAGATTTAGCTTATATGTTCATGAGGCAGAAAAGTATAGATCACCAATCCTGCCAGAGTGCACAACATTCAATAGTTTCCATTCTACACTCACAATCAGAAAGTAACACTTCCATGCTTTCCAACATACTACATATATATAATAACTATATGAAGGACATGGTAAACCACAGAATTGATGACAAAGAATGTTATCCATGGAAGCAAAGAAGGGAATGTATGAGAATATAGTGGTACCAACACTCTTATATGGGTGTGAAGCATGGGCTGTGAATGTTGCAGTGAGGAGGAGGCTGAAGGCAGTGTTGATGTCATGTCTAAAGCCCATGTGTGGCATAAATATTATGCAGAGAATTTGTAGCACGGAAATTAAGAGGTATGGAGTTATTATTATTATTCAGAGGGCTGAGGAGGGATTGTTCAGGTAGTTTGGCCATTTAGAGAGAATGGAGCAAAATAGGATGATTTGGAGGTTGTATAAATCTCTAGTAGAGGAAGGCAGGGTAGGGGTCATCCTAAGAAAAGATGGAGGGAGGATGTAAGGAAGTTTTGTGTGCAGGGGGCTTGGACATGCAGCAGGCATATGTGAGCATGGTAGATAGGAGAGGAGACAAATGGTTTTTGGGACTTGACAAGCTGTTGGAGTGTGAGAATGGTAATATTTTGTGAAATCGGTCGGCCAGATTCGAGTCCTGGAGGTGGGAAGTACAGTGCCTGCACTCCAAAGGAAGGTTGGAGGTTCATCTGAACTGTGATGTTGACACCCTTTTGGCAAAACTGATTGAATGAGTGACAGTGAGAGTGCTTTCTTCTTTGTTTGGTCACCCTACCTTGGTAAATGGCAGCCAGTGGTTAAAAAAAAAAAGATAGCTCAAATTTCTTGGATCAGCATCAGCATTCTTGAGTGCTCAACACATTTCTCAACAAAGCTATGACATGAATCATTCTGATCTATATTTAAAGCATATTATATTCTTCTTTCAACAAACCGGCCGTATTCCACCAAGGAAGGGTGGCTCAAAAAGAAAACCATAAGTTTCTTTTTTTAAATTTAGTATTTTATACAGGAGAAGGGGTTACTAGCCCCTTGCTCCCAGCATTTTAGTCTCCTCTTATGACACTCATGGATTATGGAGGAAGAATTCTGTTCTACTTCCCCATATATTGTGTAAGGTAAGTTTGTGGGCTGAATTTTTCTAAATTTTTGGGCTGAATGGTATTCAGCAAAAAACTTACTTTTACAATGGGACTCAATTTTAAAAAAAGAACTTTATTTAATGGTCTCTCTTTTAAACAAGTTTTATTCAAAATCAATCCATAGTTTTCATCAAGTTTTTCATATAGTACAGTGGACCCTTGGAAATCGAACATAATCCGTTCCAGGAGCTTGTTCTTAACTCGAAATGTTCGAAAATCGAATTAATATTTCCCATAAGAAATAATGGAAATACAATTAATCCGTTCCAGAAACCCAAAAATATTAAAAAATAATACATTTTAATGACATTCATTATAGTTATACATTCACAAAAGAATTACATACTACTAAAGATATATTAAATAAATGCATGAATTTATACTTACCTTTATTGAAGATTGTTGATGGCATATGGAAGATAGGGAGGAGGAAGGGAGGGAGGGGTTAGTGTTTGGAAGGGGAATCCCCCTCCAAAAGGACTTCAGGTATCAAAGCCCTATCTGGGGTTACTTTTCTTTGTCTTTTAATCCCACTAGGACCAGCTTGAGTCACTGGACCCTTGTCTCACAAAATAACTGTCCACAGTCCTCTGTTTCTGGTGCCTCTTTAACATTTGCCTGAAGTAGGACATTGTTTGGTCACTGAACATGCTGCTGTTATGGCTTGTTTGAGCTTGCTCAGGGTGGTATTTTTCAGCAAATGCCTGGACTCTATTCCACAATGCACAAATCTCCTTAATCTCTGAAGAAGGCACCTCAACCACTCCCTCTTCCTCCTCCTCCCGTGAATCAATAGCCTCAACTCTGGTCTTATGCTCTTCCAGTTCCAGCTGTTGCAGCTCTTCAGTTGTTAGCTCCACCCTGTGGTCCTCCTCACCCTCTTCCACATCCTCGTCAATCACCTCCAAACCTAGGGATTTGCCCAATGCCACAATACCTTCCACAACAGGCACAGGGTCGGCAGGGTCAGGGTCAGCCTCAAACCCTTCAAAAGCCCTCTGTTGGACACAACCTGGCCACAATGGTCTCCAAGCAGAGTTCAAAGTCCTGGAAGTCACTCCATTCCAAGCCTTACCTATAAGGCCTATGCAGTTGTAGATATTGAAGTGATTCGTCCGAGGTCACTTCAAAGCACTTTTCAAAGAATGCTTTTGTATAGAGTTTTTTGAAGTTGGAAATGACCTGCTGGTCCATGGGCTGGAGGAGAGGAGTGGTGTTAGGAGGCAAGAACTTCACTTTTATAAATCTGAAGTCGTCACACAGCAGGTCTTCCAAGTTTTGAGAATGTGCAGGAGCATTATCTAGTAACAAGAGGCACTTGGGGTCCAATTCTTTTTCCTTTAGGTATTTTTTCACACTGGGGGCCAAACACTTCATGGATCCACTCACTGAAAAGTTGCTTTGTGACCCATGCATTCTGACTAGCTCTCCACAAGACACAATCTATTTTTGACGACATTGTGTTTCTTGAACACACTGGGATTTTCTGAGTGATACACCAGTAAAGGCTTCAATTTAAAATCCCCACTAGCATTACTACACAACATGAGAGTTAGCCTGTCTTTCATAGGCTTGTGTCCTGGCAGTGCCTTTTCCTCCTGAGTAATGTAGGTCCTGTTGGACATTTTCTTCCAAAACAGGCCTGTTTCGTCACAATTGAACACTTGTTCGGCTTTCAAATTTTCAGTCTTTATATAGTCCTGAAATTCAGTAATGAATTTTTCAGGTGCACGTTTGTCTGAACTGGCAGCCTCTCCATGCCTTACCACATTGTGTATGCCATTTTTTTTTTTTTCAACAAGTCGGCCGTCTCCCACCGAGGCAGGGTGACCCAAAAAGAAAGAAAATCCCCAAAAAGAAAATACTTTCATCATCATTCAACACTTTCCCCACACTCATACATAATCACTGTCTTTGCAGAGGCGCTCAGATACGACAGCTGAGAATAGTCCCTCCCAGCTGTCACTATCCCAGACCCCTCCTTTAAAGTGCAGGCATTGTACTTCCCATTTCCAGGACTCAAGTCCAACTAAATCAATTAACTGGTTTCCCTGAATCCCTTCACAAAATGTTACCCTGCTCACACTCCAACAGATCGTCATGTCCCAAAAACCATTCATCTCCATTCACTCCTATCTAACACGCTCACACATGCTTGCTGGAAGTCCAAGCCCCTCGCCCACAAAACTTCCTTTACCCCCTCCCTCCAACCTTTTCTTATACGCTCTCCAAGTCATTCTACTTTGATCCATTCTCTCTAAATGACCAAACCACCTCAACAACCCCTCTTCAGCCCTCTGACAAATACTTTTAGTAACTCCACACCTTCTCCTAATTTCCACATTCCGAATTTTCTGCATAATATTTACACCACACATTGCCCTTAGACAGGACATCTCCACTGCCTCCAGCCTCCTCCTCGCTGCAGTATGCCATTACGCTTCTTAAATCTCTCAAACCAGCCTTTGCTGGCCTTAAAATCCCTAACACCACAATCAGCACTAGTTGCAGGCATTTTCTTTGCAAGATCGGCATGCAACTTCCTTGCCTTTTCACAAATGATTGTCTCCGACACACTATCACACACTAACTCTTTATTCTTGATCCACACCAGCAACAACTTCTCAACCTCTTCAATTATTTGTGGTCTATTTTTGGCTAGCATATTAACACCTTTTGCAACATCAGCTTCCTTGATTTGTTCCTTCTTAGCCAGGATAGAAGCGATAGTTGACCTGTTTTTGCCATATATCCTGGCAAACTCAGAAATTCGCACACCACTCTCGTATTTTTGTATTACATATTTCCTTCTTCATGTCTATGGTGTTTCTCACTTTCTTCACCACAGGGGTACCACTAGGAACTTTCTTGGGACCCATGGTAGCTTATTTCACAGTCGCACTTAATGAACAAACTCCAAACATAATTAATTAATTGTGAAATGTTTAGATGAGCTTGCAGGGTGATGTTTACTCAAGTATAAACAACGCTAGACTGGCTCCCGACGCTTGCGCGGTGAGGCACCCAAGCGCGCCTGGGCAGACAGGTCTGGTACACACTTGTTCGATTGGCGGAAAGTGTTCGATTACCGAAATAAAATTTGTTCTATTTTCAATTTGTTCGATTGCCGAGGTGTTCGATTTCCGAGGGTGCACTGTACACCAAATTTTTTTTTTTTTTAACACATCAGCCATTTCCCACCAAGGCAGGGTGGCCCGAAAAAGAAAAACTTTCGTCATCATTCACTCCATCACTGTCTTGCCAGAGGCATGCTTACACTACAGTTATAAAACTACAACATTTAACATCCCTCCTTCAGAGTGCAGACACTGTACTTCCCATCTCCAGGACTCAAGTCCGGCCTGCCGGTTTCCCTGAATCCCTTCATAAATGTTACTTTGCTTCCACTCCAACAGCACGTCAAGTATTAAAAACCAATTGTCTTCATTCACTCCTATCAAATATGCTCATGCATGCTTGCTGGAAGTCCAAACCCCTCGCACACAAAACCTCCTTTACCCCCTCCCTCCAACCTTTCCTAGGCTGACCCCTACCCCGCCTTCCCTCCACTACAGATTTATACTCTCGAAGTCATTCTACTTTGTTCCATCCTCTCTACATGTCCAAACCACCTCAACAACCCCTCCTCAGCCCTCTGGATAATAGTCTTGGTAATCCCGCACCTCCTCCTAATTTCCACACTACGAATTCGCTGCATTATATTCACACCACACATTGATCTCAGACATGACATCTCCATTGCCTCCAGCCTTCTTGTTGCAACATTCACCACCCATGCTTCACACCCATATAAGAGTGTTGGTATAACTATACTCTCAAACATTCCCCTCTATGCTTCCACGGACAAAGTTCTTTGTCTCCACAGACTCCAAAGTGTACCACTTACCCTTTTACACTCATCAATTCTATGATTCACCTCATCCTTCATAGACCCATCTACTAGTAATTTTTGTAAAATATAGGTGCAAAGAAAGTAATGGGATGTGTCGAATCCTGACTGAAAAGCCTATGTTATGTCCAATATGGCAAAGTGGGTAAGAATTATCAAGAAGTCTTTTTGAAGCTTATCCAAAGAATAGTTAAGTGTAAAACTGAGTGTTTTTGTGTATAAAAAAAAAGACATTAGACAAGGGAGCATATATAGACTGAAATTGGATGCCACACATTTCCATGCCTACTTGGGAAAACTGCTTAAGTTATTAGGTCCAGAAATCAATTTAAAAGTATGGTCAATCAGTCAAACTCCAGAAAAAGGTGATGCCATCAAATTCCAATAATAATTTTCCCTGAAACTGACTATCAGCTGGGCCTCTTAAATGAACATTAACGATAAAAGGACTGTTACTACTCATGAACAGGTATTAGAGATGCAACATAAACACATACATTGTAAAACATACATATCATAAACGTAAAGAAAAAAGTAGGACAACCCACACTGCAATTACAAAGTATTGCATTACAGCTTAAATTAAAGCATATGATTACTAAAAAATCAATTCCAAACCAATTACCTGATCTCTTTGTAACTGGTGTGCAGCTATGTGAGACTGCTGTTGATTCTGTTCTGTGAGTCCTTTAATGTGGAGCATCTCAGCTGTTCGTAAAAAATTTGTAAGTCTATCTTGTGATACATAAACTTCCCCTTGATATACAAAGCTGAGAAGAGCTGACATATCCACATATGCCACATCTCGTAAAATTATGATAGGGTGCTGACAGGGATTTTGCTGAAAAGAAAAATGCAAAAATTAAGTAAATAAAAAATAAGCACATACACTTTTCATTGCATCTTTAAAAAATGTGTAGTTTACTAACAAAGAAAAATCAAACTACATTCTGTTCAGTATACCACTTCTCACAAACCTTGAGCAAATTTCTAAAGTAGGGGGAGCAGGCTGAAAGGACCACTTTGTGAGCCTTCAGACTGCGCCCCTCACATGCCAGTGTCACGTCCACAAAGTCTTCATGGTCACGAAGATGCTCAAACGATGTGGCTATGTTGCTGTGAAAGTTGTTCCACCGCAGACAAAAGTGTTGGTCACTACCCATGGCGATCATGTGCTGCTTACTGCTGCACCAAATGGGGAAATAGAGAAAAATATTCTAACATTAGAAACATTGAATGGAACAAATGAATTAATGTGAAACAAGCATTTCTTAAAACACTTCCCAAGCTTCATCTACAACAAAAATTCCTTATAAATGATTTTCCAAAGTGCCTCAAAACCTTGTGAATACAAATGAAACAATTGCTAAGGGCATAAAAAGAATAAGGAGACAACAGTAAAAGCAAAATGAAACTACAGTACTTAAGAACTATCTTTATATTAACATTAAATATATACTGTATATATTTAGTGTAAAAAAAAGTTCCTGTGACCAATTTTGATGATGACTAAAAAACATCAGATATGCCTTCATTGGATGATACAAGTTAAAGAAACATGATAACCAAATAAAAAAAAAATGAATATTAAAGCCCTAGATAAGAATATGCAAGTCTATTTAAAAAATTAAACAAATTTCTTTAATTTCTATATATTATTACTGTTATATTACTAATTACACCATGTATTCTTCTTTCTTTAATACTGCCCCAAATTTTAATTTATTGATCTTCTTTATTACACGTTTTTTTATTCAACTATCATGATTTTAATCCTGCCCATTAGCTATTAATTTTGATTTGTACATAATTTAATGCCATCAACAATAATTTGCTTGTAAGCTGTGAATTGAACTTAATCTCCTCTACATAATTATTATTTCTTCACAATTTTATAACTTTCTTATATTACACCTGTGCCTTCAGCACCTAGATCCTCAATGTTTGTGTGTTACTTAAATCACTTGTCAATTTGTCTTATTTTCATTAACAGGAAAAACCTCATGAAAATCTTAAATATCCATCTCAGGAGTTATTAATTGTTCAATTTACTTTTTACATTGTTATAGTATTCACCACTTAATTTTTACTTAACCCCTTCAAAATCTACATCACTTAAATTGTCATCCTGAGCCTTGCTAGCAGACCTTATGTTTTGACATGCACTGATCAGGGATATACAGTGGTCCCCCGCCTAACGAGCAAAATTCATTCCAGAAGCCTGCTCAAGTGCCATTACCGAACGAATTTACTTCCTTAAGAAATAATGTCACGTAGGTTAGTCTATTTCAGACCCCCAAAAATACACTTCCACAAGCACTTACAATATTATACTTACATAATTGTACGATTTCTGGGGTGCTCATTAGGCGGGGGTCCACTGTAGTACTAACCTCCCTCCATTATTCAGCAAATTAATTTTGAGCCGTTTTGGTATCATCACACTAGTAGTTTTCAAGGGAACTCTTTTCACTCTACCAGGTGTTTATCAAGAAATTTCATTTTAAAAAGTCACTTCAAAATAGCATACCAAAAATAACAAGTCTACAACTTTCTAAGCAAAATTCTGCACAGACAGGTACAAAATAAAAGAATTAAAAGCTAAAAATAAGAAAATAAATAATATAAAAAACAGAGACTAGGGTCTTACAAGATAAGTTTGCATGTCTTGTAGATATGAGATAAATTAATGCAGCAACTGAAATCTACTAAAAAAAAAAATATTCACCATATCAATAGCAATGAAGAGCACAAAAACCCACATGATGACTGTAAAATAGAAGAAATGATGAGAACTGCATATTTTTCCCTTGTACTTAAGCTCTTTCTAGCACACTATAGTGTGTAAAAGATTAAGGTTTTTTATTAGTGATACAATTCCTTAGTGAAAAGCATTAATCTTTAAAATAAACTTTTAGTAACTTACAAAAAATACATCTGGGATGAACTATAAATAGAAAAGCAAACTCATGACAGCTTCCAGAACAAGTAAAGCACCAAGTCCAGCAAACATTATGTAAAAATAGTTTCAATGAACTCAAGCAATGTTCCATAATGAATAAGTATCCTTGTATAACTTCTCACTTTAATTCTCTACAATATCTATTGCACAAAATAGTATCATGTTTAATGAAATGATTATGTACAATGTATACACCAGCAGATGACAAAAGAATCTGCTACTGCCACATGATGTAGTAAAAACTTTAACAATGCTCCAATGGTTACTTTACACCAGCTAAACACAATTTAAACACTTAGCACTTTTAATTAAATGGCTAGCCTCTTAATCTTTACAGTTTAATCCTGACAATTCAACACAAAGATAAGCTTCATTCAAGTTAACTACACATGACTATATGCAGTATCTATTAATAATTTACACAGGTTGAAATATGCACATATAATAAGTGTTAAAGGCATGGATTCATAATGTAAATTAACTTAGGATAACTCAAGGAGTATGACTTATTTTCATCGACACCAAGACTTGTATAAGCCTACCTGAGTGTGGACAGGTGAGCTGATGTCAAGTCTTACCTTAACCAATCAATTACAAACATTGATCAGTGACAGGGGTGAGACAAGCCCCCTCAAGGTATGAGAGGCAAGTCTAACACACGTCAATTTACAAATTCCTAAGAACTAGGTGCCACTGAAGATCACCTTTGTTCAGAGGGTTACCAGCCTCGTCCACCGGGATGCAACATGCCTAAAAATCAATAGCTACCACTCCATCCACACACCCATACTCTCACTTCTTGCATATAGGCCTATTTTCATCGGCCCAACACTGTCAGTGAGCATTTCAGACATCAAGAATTGCTGCGAGATGTTTCTTCGTGTATTTTGAGGCACGTATGAGAGGGTATGGAGGGCGTAGGTACCTGAGTGTTGCATGGTGTTGCAGAGCGTTGCAGGGTAGGCCTGGTAGCGGAGGGGAGAGCGTCTGGCCGAGGCAGGCAGGCAGGCCCACTTACACAGCCGCGTTAATCAATAATTTCCCTTCCCTCCGCCGCTCCCCATCACCCCCCACTCACTCTCTCTCACTCTTCCCCCTGAAACACCTCTCCCACTTATTTCCTCTTACTAGCGCCATGTTATATGACGGCGGTTTAAGAGAGGAATTTAATGGTATTGTAAGAGAGTGATTGCGAAACTGGCATCACCACATTCTGCGTTTCTCCTCCTCCTGGGTGACGCATTCAACCCAAATAAACACTGACACCTTTTTGTTTGTAAACACATGCACCTCTCCACCCCTGGCCTTCACGCACTTACAACTCACTCTACACAACTTCAAAAACCTTTACGCTTACCTTAAATCTACATGCGCCCTGTATTTTAAGCGGAGGCGCTGAAAATATCACAAAAGGCGCACTAAAACCACTCATGACATGTTTTCTAGACGGTCAATGAACTCATTGCGTCTTTGTTAGTTGGTGTTCCAATAATGTTGAGCGCAAGGCATGAACACCTCTGGATATCACAATTATACTAGTAAATCTATATGAATTCTCATTTCTTAATATATTATAGACTAATAAATACCATTTTACAATAAAGTTTTACATATCTAAGCACTCAGTTTGGAAAATTATAATATTGCATGGAAATGACATTTTAAAAACTAAGCTCGTATTCAATAGACAATGCATTACAATGAGAGTTGGTGGTGGTTGATGCATATGTTTAATCATTTACATCGTTAATGTTTACCGAGACGCTTAATGTGTGAAATTAAGCTGGTGAAAGTTTTATTTTAAAAGACTTCAGCATGCCTATAGTAAAATATTATTAGATCTTGTTTACAACTTTTCTACCTGTCTCACGCATGCACTGTGCCAAACTCTTCTTTATTTTGTATTTACCCTAACCACTCGCTCCATCTACTTATTGCCCGGGTTACACAGAGAGCTCTGAACTATGTTTAGGTTGCGAGGGAAAATATCTATCAGAAGCAGCTAGTGGCGTCAAGATGAATGATATTATAGTGTATGGTTGGCAGTGTTGCCTCATCATGCATGTCTTGATCGATACGAATGCAGCAGCACCAGCGCCAAATTTAAATGGCAGCCGGGATTAAATGTTGCCATTTAAATCTCTCTCCCCTTCCTGCCTTTTAACCACCGCCACAAAATTACTTTTTTCTCTCTTAGTATCCGAGTTGGAACTGTGTAAAATGTTGCTGTATATGTATATTAGCCGAACCAAGAGTCTGGAATATAAAAATCAGCAGCTTATAATAGCTGTTGCTACAGCTGCTGGCAACCTGTATGTTGCCATTACATGTACAGGTACATGATTATACTAATTCCGTTTACGCTGTGTCACTCTTACGGGTTTAGTTCTTCCCTTGGTTATGGCAGTGACGATAGTTACAAGAATATAGAGAGATGTGTGCATCTGCGCGTACATACTCTGAGGGGTGTGCATTCTAGTATATACACAGGAGTGTGCATCTCAGTGTGTATATAAATATATATAAAATATATATAAATATATATATATAAATATATATATATATATATATATATATATATATATATATATATATATATATATATATATATATTATATTATATACAGAGCTTACTTTAATCCCACTTTCAAGGAGTGAAGAATTATTCATGTTGGTGTACAGGTGGAGTGTGGCTATATTAATGACTAATGTAGACAATAGACCTCTAGTCTTAAACTATAAATATATCTTATATATTTGTTTCTTAGTTTTGTTTTAGTATATATACAAGTAAAATCTATGCAACACATACATTCCATTGTTTTTATTCCTTAAAATATACAATATTAGGTAGGTAATTTATTCCTTAAAATTTGCAATATTAGGTGGGTTAGGAGGGTTTATTTTGTGGAAATTTTAAGAAACGTAACCTAACCTAATGAAAACCCAGCGTAGCCCAACATAACATAACGTGACTTAACCTTACTTCGCCTGCGATACTATAGCATCTTTATATACATTTGATGCTTCTTTGTTTAGGTTGCTGTGAATGGGCAGGAGCTTAACACAACTCAATACCAATCGCTGATTGGCTCTGCCATACCGGTTGTGCCATTATAAATACATCAGTATTGCTAATGCCTCCCACAATAAAAGTTTGCACAAGAAATAACACTTGTTGCTCGGGTATACTTAACATGCTTGTATTTACATAATGTAAAGCGTGAGTTCTAGCCAGTATCTAAACTCCATATTGACCAACAGTAATAATGCAAATTACTAATTATTATTAGTCAATGTGAAGTTTAGGCCCTGGACAGAACTCCATTATATTCTCAGTTAATACAAACATGTTATGTACACCCTAGCAACAAGTATTATTTCTTGTGCAAACTTTTGTGGGATATTTTAGCAAAAATGCATTTCGACCCGAGTGGCACGTCAGAACCATCATGCATGTCCCTCGTATTTTTTTTTTTTACGCTTCTGTTCATGATGAACTAGGCACTCAAGCAACAAAAATCATTGGTAGCGCCTTCAGGTGACAATCGAAGGCCTAGGGTCGATCCTGGGCCGGGTGGTGACGTTGGTCATGTTTCTTAACATCTGTTGCCCCTGTTCACCCAAGTGTAAGTAAGTTTATTTAGGTATACACAAATACATTTACATAGATTATCATACATAGCATATGTGTAGAGAACCTAGGATAACCCAAAAAAGTCAGACAGAGTGACTTATTTCCATTGGTACCCAGTGTTAGTCGACAGCTGTGAATCGTAGCTGGAGGTAGAGGATCAAGGACTACATTGAAAATAAACCACACTGATTGGATTTTCTGGGTTACTAACCTTCCAGGTTAATTAGGGAGACAGGTGCAACCGTTTGGTATCTTTATTAACAAAACGTTTCGCCTACTCAACAGGATTCTTCAATCGAAATGCAGACAGCAGAAGTACTGAAGGTCATCTGATATCTACATCACTAGTACTCTTGCTGTGTTCTCTGTATTTCGACTAAAGAAGCCTGCTGAACAGGCGATACGTTTCGTCAATAAAGATAAACTGCTGCACATGTGTCTTGCTCATCCCCTCTTAATGAGAACAAAATATTTTAATGTTTGCTCTCTGCCGAATAATTCCAAAGCATTGTCCCCATGCTTATGAATCTGTTTTTTTTCCCTACTCTATCTTAAACCTAACCTCGGTGTGCATTTTATAAGCTTTTCAAAAACTGGGAACTTTTTGTAGACTGCTTTGAAGAATAATATACTGTATTGTATTATTCGAGTGGATGGTACTTATTTACCTGCGCATGGTTCCAGGTATCACCGGCCATCCTCGACCAGGTCCTAGACCTAGTCACTGTTAAGGGCCTGATCAATCAGTTTGTTGGCTTTCGTAGTACATAATCCAGCTAGACATCACAGCCTGGTTAATCAAAAAATTATCTCAGGAGCTTATCAGGTTTCCTTTTGAAGGCAGTCAGGAGTTACCCGATTATTACTCGAGCACAATATCGGGCATCATCGTCCCCGCGACCAGGGCCCAGACCAGTCCTTCTGGTTGATAACCTAATCAGCCAGGTTGTTGATGCTAACCGCACAAATAAGCAAATTACAAAAAATGGTTTATACCTTTGGCAACGAGGTGGCCGAGGGAAAATAGGGAATCTTGAATTCTAAACTTGTATCCATCCCTCTTGGTGCAAGAATATGAGGCTGGACCTGAAAACCAGTGGAAGGCCTCTCTCTTGTGACGAAAAGCTGCAATGAGTGGGGTCATGTTATGACTAAGACCTGCGTCAGATTAAGTTAACTGGTTAATGGGGTTTAAATTTATATACTACATGTCACCTATTCACCACCAGTCAAGAATACTGTAATGTGAACCCTCAATAGATGTACATTGAGAGTTAAACCTCACGGTATATACATCCTGTGCCCCTTCCCCCCAGGAAGAAATGTTCCAGTTTCTAATGAAATGCAAAGTTCTACCCTCCCCTCCTCCCTAATCCAGCTCCCTCTCCTCCCCCTATCCAGCTCCCTCTCCTCTTCCCTATCCAGCTCCCTCTCCTCTTCCCTATCCCGCTCCCTCCTCGTCTGTTTACATATAAAATTTATGAATGGAATTTCTCTCCACACTGCCTTACCTAGTGCGTTCCTCTGTCATCGTCGTCCATCATTGTCGTAATAATAATAATAATAATTATAATAATTATTTCTACAAGTACAAGATATACAGGCCTAGCTGACATCAATGACATACTACTACATAGAAAGCCGCTTGTTATGCCGAGCATTTCGGGCAAATTAGGTCAGTTTTGTCCCAGGATGCGACCCACACCAGTCGACTAACACCCAGGTACCCATTTTACTGATGGGCGAACATAGACAACCGGTATAAGGAAACACGTCCAATGTTTCCACCCCTTCGTCGGGAATCGAAGCCGGACCCTCGCCGTGTGAAGCGAGAGCTTTTGCCACCAGGCCACGGGGCACCATCATTGTCGTCGTCCATCATTGTCCAACATAAATTGTCCCGTAGCTCGATTGCTAGTGCACTCAGCTCTCACACTGAGGTAAGGGGGTCGGTGCCCGGTACGACTGGAAACATTAGGACGTGTTTCCATAAGACATTTCCTGTCCATTGTTCACCTAGCAGTAAAATAGGTACTTGGGTGTTAGTCGGTTAGTGTGGGTCGTGTGAGAAATTATGAGGGTAAATTTTACAGGCAATATCCCGAATTATTTCACCCCCATAATTGTGAAGAAACTTTGATACATCAAACAGCTTACACTTACTGATATTGATGCTATTGATGCACCTCAGAGTCAAGTGGGACTTTAAGGACACCAGGTCACAATAATATCCCTCAGTTCATCACGTCTTATACGTCTGGACCTTGAATTATTGGAACATATAGGTCTTAGAATTATTTGAAAAATTTATGCCAATAACACTGACACATGGGTGGACTGTATATTCGGCAATATCAATTACTTGACCTGAGTAATTTGCTTGGGTAATTTTATATAAATAAATTACATTAAAAAGTACAAAGGAGATTTCCATATAACTCACCAAATTAAGATTTGACGTCATATCCTAACACCTCTCTTTCGGTAGGCAATTTATATTGGTCAATACAAATTCACATACCTGTAGTGAGAATTAATACACTGGGAGGCGGACGTTACGTGTGGTGTAAACTTCCTCAATTTCTGACGATACCACTGCTTCTATTACACCTTAGTTGATTTCACTGGAAGATTCGGCCGATTTCCAAATTCCTTGAGAGACGGCTACCCGGGCTTTACTCCCGATTCAATTTTCCTTTTTTTTGACCTCTTCCCTTGGGTCAAATAGAGAGCCGAGACCAGCAGTCATCCTTCCACACCCGTGTCACCATCACTGTCTCTTTGCCTTCTACACAACCTCCCTCCCCCACTCAGTTGGAAGCACTCACTCGCTTCCTCACAAGTAGTTTGGTAGTTTGTGACTACCATTAATATTTCATATTTACATTACATTATATTAACACTTCACGTACAAATTATAGGAAAATTATAGCTAATTTTCCACAGGTCGCATCCTGGGAATAAATTGACCTAATTTGCCCGAAATGCTCTGCATAACAAAGGGTTTTCTGTATAGTAGTATGTCATTGATGTCAGCTAGGCCTGTATACCTTGTACATGTACTTGTAGAAATAAAGATTATTATTATTATTATTATTATTATTATTATTATTATTATTTCTCAGAGGACATTTTACCTCTTATCACTGCATTTTACTTTCAATTAAAATCTATTCATTGTACCCGTTTGTCATTTATTTCTCGTATTCCAGATTAATTTTTCTTGGGGAAACTATAAATTTTTACCCCAAGTAATGCAACATGGATATCCGTTTTGTCTTTTTCATATGAGGGTGACAGTAGCTTCATGCAAGTGACGCTGTATAACCCCTGTGGTTTAGCGCTTCTATTTGATTATAATAATAATTCATGCAAGTGATGCACATAATGTTGAGTTGAAGCTGAGCAGGTTTTTGCTCATGTTTAAACCACTTTTCTTTAATGGGATTTTCAGGTTTCTTTTACAATGACACGAGTTAGTGCTATAGTTAAAAAGGTATTTTTTTCACTCTTATCTTATTTTACATATATGTACAATGTTCGGTTTTTCCATTTGCTTGCGAGTTCATTTTTCTCTAATGAAGTATTTTCAAAATCCAGAGAAGTTATTTTAATATCTTTATTATGCACCCCCATACCCATCCTGTGGGCGGTAGACCAAAGATTACAGAGGAACAAAATCTGGTTCGGGGGACTGGGCCACTGAGCGTCCGTGGTTCAATCCCCGGCATGGATGGAAATGTTGGGCATGTTTCCTTATACCTGTTGTCCCTGCTCACCTACCAGTACATGGGTGTTAGTCGACTGGTGTGGGTCTCATCCTGGGAGAACAAGATTGAAGGAACCCAATAAAAATAAGACGAGAGTCCTTGGTGACGCACTATTTTTTTTTTTTTTTTTTTGAGTTATCTTGGGAAGCTAACCCTCTCCCGGGTTAAAAATGCGAACAAACCTCATCTCCTCTGGCTCCATTTATTTTATAGCCAACACCCATTACAAGTTTCTTTTCCTATACTTTGATGGAGAAAATTACAACGAAACATACTCAATTTGTTGCAAAGGTACAATGGTCCAAAATACTTGGCCGAGAAGCTTGTTTAACAACAGTGGTAACGAGTTAACAAAAAAGCAATTTTGATATATGACTGTGAATTTTGGTAATATGTCATAATGAATGAAATGCTATATATATAGAAAAATAGTGAAAATTTTCGAGGGTCATCTAAATTTGAGTTTTGTGGCACTCATGCACATAATGACCCAGGTGGAGAAACTTCAGCTGACAGAGTTAACATTTGGTTAGGTCTAAATCACCTGGAGGTTTAAATTACCAGATGTATTTGTAGCCAAGTGGAAACTAGATTGGCAGTAGTGCCTAAGAGTCTGCTCACTGTGTGGGCTGTGCAGCAGCTATGTAGTAGTGATGATTGATTGACTAACGTTAAACTTTCTCTGTCTCATTCAGTTTATGAAATTTAATGTTAGTTTCCGTATTATTAGGTATACCAAAAAGGGACCTTTAATTGACTGCCCGATTTTTCTCTTTTTTTTTCCCCACTTTCCTAATTTCGTTCATAACAAAAGGCCTAATCCGATCACCTTCAAATTTTCAGTGCTGGTATACGTTAACTAGGGCAAAATTCTCGGAACAGTTGGCATATGCAGGTGCCCTAGGACCAAAGTTGTAGAACCCATTCCTGACTTCCTGGAATGGATCCATTAACTCTCAAAGCCCTCTGCTGCCTGACTTCAAACATTAAAAAAAGAAACAGCTTTTGTTCAGACGATTGGACGGCACGTGTACACTGAAGTTAACAGGCGGAACCATGAGCCGTGATTCGACCCCTGCAGAGCTCAGCTAGGTAAGTACAAAACGAGCTATTGGAAACTTTGCCTAAGACGGTGAAGAGTGAAATTCAAGGGCGTTTGTGTACATCTGCCAATTTTGTGTGCAAATTAGTGTGAAATTTTAATTATTTATAGTCTAACTCTTCTGAATTGCTTCAATATTTAATGGTTAATGCACCTTATTTGTCAGGATAGTACCCATTAAGTTTACCTTGTGTGCTGGCAATAACTGGGTTTATAAGCCCCAATTAGTTTTTTTATGGAAGAAACTGTGAAAATTTAAATACTGTTTTGTGTGATAATTTCTGAGTGTCTCGTCATCTTGACTTGAGCACTTCAACGCTGATAACTTGATAATATAACTTGATAATGCAACTTCTGAGCGGCGTCAAACTTAATCTGAGAGTATATTTTAGGATACTGGTCCCTCGGCGATACAAGAATGTCTCAGTTTGGCTTCAATCCTGGTTTCTCTCAGTGGAAGGTTTGAATTAGTTTTGGGCAATGTTTCCTAATTTGCTTTTATTGAAAAAATATTAGTTTCCATGTCATAACTGACGAATTCCTCTTCTGATTCCCTTGAAATTTTCAATCCTAATATTTAAATGCAGTAGAAGCTTATGCCTCACTCCGCATTACTAGTATCGCTTGCTTTGAGATACATGGAAGCTGCTGGGGTTATGCAGTACAGGGATACCTTTTTGGGATCATGCAGCGACCAAGATATTCTAGTTAGATATCCTTGAAGAGGGACCTTTAAGAGGTTGCCTGAATTTTTTTTCTCTTCCTCCAACGTTTCAATTTTAGTTCACTCATAACTCGAGAATGCCTCATCCAATCAGCTTCAAAATTTCAACATTTGATTTGTGTAGGGTAACGAGGACCAAATTCCTGGAACAATTGGCATCTTCACTGCCTTTCTTGACCTTAAATTTGCCTTTGATAAAGCTAACAGACATGTAATCATTAGTGAACTTGCCAGAATGGATGTAGGATGGCTTCTTCACTGGATTAAAGGCTACCTGCTCAACAGAAAGTTGTTTTGTCCCAGGGGCATAGCCATATAACTAAAGACTTGTAATTAGGAACCACACAGGGAGGTGTACTCAGTTGCACCTTATTCAATATTCTAATTAATGTTTTACTAAATGTTATGCCTAGCTAGCCCAGTCATTACATGATTAGCTTTGCTGATGACATAATGGATTCTCCAACACCCAAAACATCCTTAACCATGTACGTACTAGACTCTTGTCAAGACCTGGGGCTGATCATCTCTGCTTAGCGACCTAATTCATGTCTGCATAAATAACTCATTACGAATGTAAATAGTTCATTACCACTAACTTGTTTAGCTATCAGAACTTTACGGCCCAGTCCCTGGACCCATTAAATGCCTCTGTAATCTTTTGACTGCCGCTTACATAAAGCTAACTTATTTACTTACTGTACTTTCTTAAATGGTGGCGAGTCTTGCTTGGGGAAAAGTAACGATTGATTTTGGTCTATGTGGGTCTCAATTTGCTTTTTTTTTGGAAACTGGAAAATTTTAAATACTTCTTTTCATGCCATATCTTCTGGGTATCGCATCTGCTTAACTTCTTTAACCTCTCCAAGCTAATAACTTAACAATGCAACTTTCGAGCGGCTTCAAGTTGAATGTGCATTTGTATTTTAGGATATTGGTCATTTTGGCCTCTTTGAAAGGCCTGAATTGCATTTAGGTTGTGTAATACTCTAAGTTACCCTTTTCATTGAATAAAATTGGTTATTGGTTCTCTTATGATGACTAGTGAATGTCTCTTCTGATTCCCTTCAAATCTTCAAAGCAAAAATCAAATATATATATATATATATATATATATATATATATATATATATAATGTGCCGAATAGGTAAAATTGGGTTTCGGGGGTTAACGCCCCAGCGGCCCGGTCTGTGACCAGGCCTCATGGTGGATCATGGCCTGATCAACCAGGCTGTTACTACTGGCCGCACGCAACCCGAAGTTCGAACCACGGCCGGGCTGGTCAGGTACTGACTTTAGGTGCCTGTCCAGCGTCTGCTTGAAGACAGCCAGGGGTCTATTGGTAATCTTCCTTATGTATGCTGGGAGGCAGTTGAACAGTCTTGGGCCTGTGACACTTATTGTGTTGTCTCTTATGGTGCTAGTGGCACCCCTGCTTTTCATTGGGGAGATGTTGCATCGTCTGCCGAGTCTTTTGCTTTTACAGGAAGTGATTTTCGTATGCAAGTTTGGTACTAATTCCTCTAGGATTTTCCAAGTGTATATAAACATGTCTCTCTCCCGCCTGCGTTCTAGGGAGTACAAGTTAAGAAACTTCAAGCGTTCCCAGTAATTGAGGGGTTTTATCGCAGTTGTGTGTGCCGTGAAGGTTCTCTCTACATTTTCTAGGTCAGCAATATCACCTGCCTTGAAAGTGTGCAGCAATATTCCAGCCTAGATAGAACAAGCGACCTGAAGAGTGGCATCATGGGCTTGGCATCCATAGTTCTGAAGGTTCTCATTATCCATCCTGCCATTTTTCTAGCAGATGCGATTGATACAATGTTGTGGTCTTTGAAAGTGAGATCCTCTGACATGTTTATTTTTTTTTTCATTTATGTTAATGTAAAAATTAATAATTTTGTACCAAAAGAATCTTTGAAAACTTACCTAACCTTATTATAACAAGCGCTGTTTAATTTAGCCAAATCCAACTAAATATATTTTAGACAAGTTTACAATAATTTAATAATAAACAAACACAATGAAATATATATATTTTTTCGTTATGTTCAGAATTATTTTTGCGAAATTATTGCATACACAAATTTTCGCTTGCCTTATTCGGCAAGAAGAGCAAAGCTATTCAAACTAAAATCGCAAGTTTTACCTATTTTGCACGACATATATATATATATATATATATATATATATATATATATATATATATATATATATATATATATATATATATGTCGTGCCAAATAGGTAAAACTACCGAAATACATCTAGTTTACTGTAGTCAGCTCATCATTCTAAATCATCGTCAATATATCACAGGCTAAGACTGTCAGATTTGTTACTGTGAAACTATAATAAAAATGTCCTCCTTGTTTGGCTGTCAGTTTCAGGTTTTCCTCGGCGCGTCTCCAAGTTATGATGATAATGGCTCTGAATGCGGGTTATGGTATTATAGTTGATGTTTCGTCCACCAGGAAGTTTACCTTTCAGATAGATGCAAATATCGTGAACAAGCGATACATTCAGATTCAGATGCAAACAACCACGGGGTGAGTTGAATGATAGCTCTAGGCCTTTCGTGTTGCAATGAACACATCAGGAGCTTGCAATGTTGCAGAAAAGAGTAAGAGGTCCAAGCAAATACGAACACAGGGAGCTCCCCGTGCTCGTATTTGCAACTTTGCAAGCTCCTGATGTGTTGATTGCAACACGAAAGGCCTAGAGCTAATATTCAACTCGACCCGTGGTTGTTTTGCATACAGAGAGAATCGAAGCTTTGTGTTTCACTTGTCTTCCTGTGAATCGATGAGTCCCTGGGAGCCGGAACGTCTCCCTATATTCCCTGGCCATCATATTTTTTATTTTCATCACACTGTTTAGGTGTATCACCATTGTATACATCTCCGCTGTATATATTCTCACATTAAAAAGTTTTGTATTACTGCATTGTCTTCACTGAAGGTTATAAGTGTGTATTAAATTATCATTATAGACTGCGTACCTTAATCGCTTGAAGGTCAGGTGAACACTGGAGTGCTGCGGATGATGGCTCAGTCGTTCTCAAGGTTACAGTCGCCCATCTTCCAATGTATTATACATATAAATTATAATTTATATGTATAATAATTGATCAATAATTATTGATCAATTTAATTTGTAAATATTTCAAAAGTGCTACGTCAGAAGGTATTTATCTAAAATTTTATCATGTTGGTTCACAAGCAAGAAAGGCTTTTAAAATTATCCAAGTTTGCCTTTAAAATGCTATTACGTTTGTATTGTGAAAACAAAGCTCGTGAATATGAAGATAGCAGTGGTTGTCATGGTAACTGATGTAAACAAGACATAGGCACAGCTCCACGCTGAAAGTTCACAAGACGTTTATTGTGTGGCAGTGTTACCCGCTTCTGTAGCTCCTTTGTGGCAGCATTAACCGTTTAAGTAGCCTATGTGTAGTATCTCGAAGTATAACGTTATGTATAACTAAAGTTTGTTAAGCAAGACCAAATAAAAAAATAGCTTGGTAAGGACCACACCAAGTAACTGATTATCTGCTTCTTGTAGGTTCGCCGGTACGTCCGGCCCGGGTCTTCTCCAAATGGTGACCCGGCCACTGATTATCGTCTATGAATACCTTTCCTCTACTTTATATAACGTGTATTTAGTCTCTGTCTTTGTCATTCCGTCTCCCTCTCTCTCTCTCTCACACACACAATTAGATGTACGCATATACGCTCGCTCGCTATTTAAGACAGGCATCGTTAAACTTTAGACCAGTGTCGCTGACATGCATATTATGTAAAATTATGGAGATCATCGGGACAGAGTGGTGGAACACCTGAAATGTAGTGGGTGCATACCAGCACGGTTTTAGAGATGGTAAATTCTGCCTCACAAGCCTAATGGAGTTCTTCGACAAGCTAACAGAAGACAAGAGAGAGGGGGATGGGTAAATTCCATCTTCTTGGACTGTAAGAAGGCTTTTGACACAGTACCGCAGAAGAGACTGATACAGAAGCTAGAGGAGTAGGCAGGAATAAAAGGGAAAACACTGCAATGGATTAAACACGTACCTGACAGGTGTCGGAATGGATGCATGTGACGAGCGGGGTTTTACAAGTATCAATACTAGGTCCGGTGTTATTTCTTGTATACGTGAATAACATGGCGAAGGGGATAGAGTCAGAGGTATTCCTGTTCGCAGATGTAAAACTAATGGACTAGGAAAGAGTACAACTGGATATGGACAGGCTGCAGGCCTGGTGTGACAAGTGGCTACTGGAGTTCAACCCCAGCAAGTTATGAAGTTTTGGGAAGGGCAAAGACCACAGACGGAGTACAGACTCAGTGGGGAGGACAAACCTTACTTAAGGAGAAAGATCTGGGGTGATGATTGTATCTAGTACACCGAATGAGGCGCACATGAGTCAGCTAACTGTTGCAGCAAATGCGCGTCTGGTAAACCGAAGAGTAGCTTTTAACATCCACGACATACACTGTAATGTTGTGTATATTGGAGAAAGTGCAGAATTATGCAACGAGACTAGTTCCGGAGCTAAGGAGTATGTCATATTAGGAAAGGTTAAGAAAACTGAGCCTGATGACTCTAGAGGACAGGAGGACTAGAGGTGATATGATAACGTACAAAATACTGGAAGTTGAAAACTCAAAAGTCACAGGGACGTAGTATTTCTTAAGCATTAGTCAGGAAGTGGAACAAGCTAGAGAGTGAACTGGTAATGGCAGGATTCATACAGAGCTTTAAAAGGAACGATAAGGCTTTCAAAGCCAGGGGTAAAGTTAGTAGCAATTAGCGAAGAGGCGGGGCCAGAAGCTGAGACTCAATCCCTGCAACCACATATAGATGAGTTTATATGAGTACGCGAACGCACTTGCACACGCGCGCGCGCACACACAAACACACACACACTCAGACTCAGAGTATCAGAGAATGGAAACGGTACAGAAGGCAAAGAACCCAAGTAAACAAAGAGATTAGTAGAAGAGCTAGAAACGAGTATGCACAAGTACGGAGGGAGGCCCAGAAACAGTACGAAAACGACATAGCATCGAAAGTTAAGTCCGACCCGAAACTGATGTTCAGTCACATCAGAAGGAAGACAACAGTCAAGGACCAGGTGATAAGGCTGAGGAGAGAAGATGGGGAACTCACAAGTAATGATCAAGAGGTATGTGAGGAGCTCAACTTGAGGTTTAAGGCAGTATTCACAATGGAGGAAGGAAGGCAGCTGGGTAGACAGGACATGGTTCGTCACCAACAAGGGATGTACCAAGTGCTAGAGGGCATACACACAACTGAGGAGGAAGTGAAGCAGTTACTCAGTGACCTCGATACCTCAAAGGCGATGGGTCCGGACAATATCTCCCCGTGGGTTCTTCGGGAAGGAGCTGAGGTACTGAGTGTGCCACTTACCATAATATTCAACACATCCCTTGAAACTGGGCAGCTACCTGAGGTATGGAAGAAGGCCAACGTAGTCCCCATTTTTAAAAAAGGAGACAGAAAAGAGGCACTAAACTATAGACCGGTGTCACTTACATGTATAGTGTGCAAATTCCTGGAGAAAATCATCAGGAAAAGAATGGTGGAACACCTTGAGCAGAACAGGATAATAAACACCAGACAGCACGGATTCCGGGAAGGCAAATCCTGTGTAACAAACCTCCTAGAGTTCTATGATAAAGTTACAGAGGTAAGGCAGGAGAGAGAAGGGTGGGTTGATTGCATTTTCCTGGACTGCAGGAAGGCCTTCGACACAGTTCCTCACATGAGATTAGTAAAGAAGTTGGAAGAACAAGCAGGTATAACAGGAAGGGCACTGGAATGGATCAGGGAATACCTCAAAGGGAGGCAACAACGGGTCATGGTGCGTGGTGAGGTATCACAGTGGGCGCCTGTGACGAGCGGTGTACCGCAGGGGTCAGTCCTAGGACCAGTGTTATTCCTGGTATATGTAAATGACATGACGGACGGGATAGACTCAGAAGTGTCTCTATTCGCGGATGATGTGAAAATAATGAGGAGAATCACATCGGAAGAGGACCAGGCAGGGCTGCAAACAGACCTGGACAAGCTCGACATCTGGTCTAGCAGTTAACTTCTCGAATTCAATCCCTCCAAATGCAAAGTCATGAGGATCGGAGAAGGGCAAAAAAGACCGCTGACAGAGTACAAGCTAGGCGGATAAAGGCTACAAACCTCGGCAAAGGAGAAGGAAAGACCTTGGAGTGAGTATAACGCCAAGCACGTCTCCGGAGGCACACATCAACCAGATAACTGCGGCAGCATATGGGCGTCTGGCAAACCTTAGATTAGCGTTCCGTTACCTTAACAAGGAATCGTTCAAGACACTGTATACCGTATACGTCAGGCCCATACTAGAATATGCAGCACCAGTCTGGAATCCACACCTGGTCAAGCACGTAAGGAAACTAGAGAAAGTGCAAAGGTTTGCGACAAGGTTAGTTCCACAACTCAGGGGTCTGTCTTATGAAGAAAGATTGAGGGAAATAGGACTAACAACACTGGAGGAAAGAAGGGTCAGAGGAGACATGATAGCGACATACAAAATACTGCGGGGAATTGACAAGGTAGATAGTGACAGGTTGTTTCAGAGAGGGAACACAGTAACAAGGGGACACAACTGGAAGCTGAAGACTCAGATGAGTCTAAGGGATGTCAGGAAACATTTCTTCAGCCACAGAGTAGTCAGGAAGTGGAATAGTCTAGAGAAAGATATAGTGGAGGTAGGAACCATACATAGTTTTAAGACAAGGTATGATAGAGCTCATGGAGCAGGGAGAGCAGAGACCCAGTAGCAGACAGCGAAGAGGCGGGGCCAGGAGCTGAGTCTCGACCCCTGCAACCACAATTAGGTGAGTACAACTAGGTGAGTACAACTAGGTGAGTACAACTAGGTGAGTACAACTAGGTGAGTACAACTAGGTGAGTACAACTAGGTGAGTACAACTAGGTGAGTACAACTAGGTGAGTACACACTCACACTCTACTAATTTCAACTTGCACGTGCGTGGACCTGCTACCTCTGTCGATTTCAGTGAAAAAAAAAATCTATAACATCGTCCATGAAAGAAAACAAAAAGAAAGCTAAAAAAAAAAAAGAAAATAAAAAAAAAATTCTGACAGCCTTTCGGTCATTTTAACATTAAATACCTATAATGATTAGTGAAAACGAGGATTCGAAGCTTACTTAAGAAATCACATTAAGTTGTGTGTGTGTGTGTGCGTGTGTACTCACCTAGTTGTACTCACCCAGTTGTGGTTGCAGGGGTCGATTCACAGCTCCTGGCCCCGCCTCTTCACTGGCCGCTACTCGGTCACTCTACCCGCTCCATGAGCTTTATCATACCTCTTCGCTATGTATGGATCCTGCCTCCACTACATACTCCGTATGTGTGTGTGTGTGTGTGTGTATTATTATCTTCAGATAGGTTAGGTTAGGTAAGGTTCATCAGGAAGCAGGACGAGTGTTTCCTGACGCGGGTCTTAGATGATGATGAGAAGAATACAAACGTCTTGCTGAATCCAGCGAAGTTACAGCATTAACATGGAAGGTATGTGCACTACTGTTACTGTATTAAATGATTCACTGGATCAGCACCATGACCTTGCTCAAGGCGGCTTGGTACAATTCAATTTGATATTTTTATTATGCACTCCATATCTGTGGAGGGTTACCTTCTTTATCTTATCTTACACAATTGACACGGTTCATGAGTACCACCTCCTCCAAGCACTCTAATCTTATGACCGGCGCCACAAGGTGGGTATAGGGTGCAAAATAAAGCTATCGTGTTGATTAAAGGGCTCTTGATTCAAGGAACTGAAGCTATTATGCCCACCCAAGAATCAAACTTGAGAAATAGGCAAATATGGCTATATGAAAACTTTTTGGACGACGTTTCGCCCAGGCAGGGGGCTTCATCAAGCGAAAAGATAATCCTAAAAGGGAAGGGTAGGTGGGCGAGCCCCCTGTGGGACGTGTGAATGACGTACTTTTTTTATTTCAATTTACTTCCATTAATATCTGAAGGCGGGCGTCAGGTCACACTGGCTGCTAAACGTCTCAGAAGTTTCCTGGCTATAGAGGTTCTGCTAAACTAGGAACCGCTGTCCCTACTAAAGTTGCCCAAAATGCCGAGGGCTAACTCAAAGCACTTTCTCCTTTGCACATCGTCCTCCTTAACAATCAATGCTCCTTCATTTCAATTCATCATAGAATTGTGGACATTTCACTGGGCCACGCAGGCGTTGCTCAAGAATCATTAGATTAATGGTGTATAATACCCATAACAAGACGAGTATGACACATGTGAAACAGTTGGGTATGTATTGTATCTACTGGTACACAGTAAATACATTGTACAAATAAAATCTCGATTTGTCATTTTCACCAACAGTCTACATCATGTCCTTATCTTTACCATGCGGTATGCCAGTCAGCCGTTCAATAAATTGGAAGAACTCGTTGGTATTTCTTAGCAAATGTAAAATTCAAGTTAAAATTTCCCTCTAACATTAGCCATTACTTACAGGTGGTTCATACACTACTGATGAAAAAGAAATGAAATCCAATAAGGGGCTATTCAGAGCCTGGGAAATGGAAGGCAAACAGGTTTAATCCAAGAAAAAGATCAAGAGCCCTTTGTCAGCATCAAGGAACCCTCTTAAAAATAGAAAAGAAGGAACCAACGTGCATATACCTAAAAGTATATATTTATTAGTGTATGTACACAGTTGATATTAAGCACTTTCTTAGATATTGAGAATTCTTGATTATTCAGGTACAAGTAAGAAAACAAGGTTCCTTGTGCAAGTCATGATGCCAGCTGTCAGTTAGTTATCAATTCCGACAGGTAAAACAGCGTTCTAAACCAACCAACAAGCTGAAAATGAAAAACCACGAGTTATGTTCTTCACTGTTCCCAGGTCCTGAAGTTAGGGTGGGGGGCTCTGGCCACCACTGGGTGCGTGTGGAGTGGGGGGACCCAGATGGGGACCTCAGTAGTGGCAGCTCCCCAGGGTCGTCGCAGGGAGGTGACCCCGGCCACGCCACCCCTATTGATATCACCAGCCCTAGGTGAGTCTACCTGCCCTTCTTCCCCCCGACAGGTAATAAGGGAGGATGGAATGAAATTATGCTATTTCCTTTTCCCTCTCTCTCCAATGTATTCCCATTCACTTATAAACCTTTAATAACTGCTCTCCCAACAACATGTAATATTTCTCCCTGTGCTGGTCTTATAATATTCTTCGCTACAATCTACCTTCACATTAAACACTCACATATCTTTATATCTTATGCGGAATTGAGAAAGGAACGGGAAATGGAGATACAGGAAGACATGTTGAAGAAGACAATGTTGAAGAAGACAATGTTGAAGAAGACAATGTTGAAGAAGACAATGTTGAAGAAGACAATGTTGAAGAAGACAATGTTGAAGAAGACAATGTTGAAGAAGACAATGTTGAAGAAGACAATGTTGAAGAAGACAATGTTGAAGAAGACAATGTTGAAGAAGACAATGTTGAAGAAGACAATGTTGAAGAAGACAATGTTGAAGAAGACAATGTTGAAGAAGACAATGTTGAAGAAGACAATGTTGAAGAAGACAATGTTGAAGAAGACAATGTTGACTAAAGAATTACTAGAACATATAAGCCATGGAACAAGTAAATTAATGTGGATTCAAATAGCAGCCACACATATGAACATGTTTGAATTGCATGAAGTGTGCCAAGGTAGAAAACAGCAACATTTTCTGCTATCCTGGCGGATAATACCCTCTGAAATCCTGCCCTTACAAGTAATTAATTATTTAAAACTTTCTTCCTCAACTAACTTCTAAATTCAATGCTCTCGAACACATACACAATTTGCATGGCACATCGTAAAAGATTAATTACACTTATGGCTCTTTGAACTCTGATAGTGGGAAGGCAGTAAATGTTATCATAAACGAATCTGATAATACAAAACAGAGAAATGTTAGAATTAATAAGTGAGCTTTCACCTTACAAACTGTGCTGTTTGCCATATTTATTGTTTTCATGAGTGCAGAAGCTACGACTAGTTGTACTCACCTAGTTGTGGTTGCAGGGGTCGAGTCACAGCTCCTAGCCCCACCTCTTCACTGGCCGCTACTCGGTCACTCTACCCGCTCCATGAGCTAAACAGACAGAGATCTGAATGTAATATGGTTGTGTTTGATGCCAGAAACAGCTATTCACGAATTATTGACAAAGAGGATATAAGTCAAACTTTTGTGGATTCCCTCTCACATATTTACCTCCAGAAACGTGAAAAAGTCGATCCCTTGGCTAGAGTAGGTACCATAACATCACCCCATGTTTAAATATGAATACATATACACACCCCACCAAGGACTTATACCTTTGCTCTTTTTGTTTAGTTCGTCACTACTCAAAAAAAAAAAAGACTAACGAGTTTGAAGACAGTAAAACAGTACAGATGAGAACTACCAGATCCATTGCCCATCATTATGAACTGAATGAAATAAAAATAATGTTCATGAGGATAGTAATGAGGTCAGTCAGTGGACTATATTGTCACCACAATGGTAATGTTCGGTGATAAGTATAATGGGAGATTCAGTTTTTTGTCTAGAAGGACGGGTGTATTGGGCAGCGCCACATCCTGCAAGTTGACAAATGCAGTACATTGCAACGATGACATGCCATGGCCGATATCAACTTCATCCATGGCTTTTCCATAAACAGTTAACACTACCTTTATAATTATTATTAATGCAATCAAAATTAAGAGCTAACCCCACAAGGGCCACACAGCGCTGCTTTATAATTAATAGCCTACGTATCTACAGATATCACTACCTTTATAATATCTTCGTATCTTCAGATATCGTTACCTTTACAAATTTTGATTATCGAACTGCATCAGATCTCGTTGTGAGAACAGAGACACGGCCGCACACTAGAACACTCTTCCATAAATTGTCCAAAAATCCTACCATTTAGATATAGGTCCAAATAAACCATACAGAAAATGGCTAATATCTTCTTTATTAATAAAATAATTTCTAGGTGGTGCAAAAGCATCAGCTATATAAAACAAATCTAATTTACAATGAGACTAATGTAATTAAAGATATCTGAAATTTTATCCACACATTGTATTCAATAGAATATTAACTATATGATAATACTGTAACTTATGAAATGACTTACGTTTAAAAGAAATACCTGTATCCAGTATGGTCTAATAAAGACTCACTAGAGCTCTCATTCATTCTTGCACTACTGCTCACGGGATTAGCTGCGGGATCACACTCCTATCAGGGGGATGGGAGTCCCCTGATGCTGACGATGAGTTCTTGACTCAAGGACCCTTCAAAGAGATAGGAATACCTTAATGCTAGTAAAGGCTTTTCGTTTAAGGAACTTGAGCTACTCTTCTTTAGATCAAACCTCGTTACACATTACTCAGTTCCATACCCTTTGTAAATATCTGAAAGGTTTACATCAGCCTGGAAGTAAAGGGACTCTTGAGTTAGAATTTGGGGGTCTTTCGTAATCGAGGGCCTGGATGTGTTGTATCACCTCAGTCCCTTAAGGGCAAGCCCTGACACTCGCATCATTTAATATTTTGATCGGATTCTTCTCTTATTACCATCACTACCGCCACTAATGAGTGATATTTATTGACAAGAGCAGGTGAAGAAGTGAATGATGCCTGACTTCTTTAACAGTGACACTCGTATACATTACTAAATTCTACTCTTACTAAGACTACGACTACGACTACGACTACTACTACCACCACCACCACCACCACTGAGTGATGTTTATTGACAGGGCTGGTGAGGGTGTGAATGATTCCTACGAAGACTACCTGGAGTTGGCCTACGCTAAGGAAGTTCAGCCAGACACTTACCTCCAGGACGAAGACGTGAGCTCCAGCTATACATTTATACACAAGAAGTCACGTATACGAGTACTGAGAGTAATAAAGCTCGGATGCGTGTCTTTCTTACAAACTTGTCTATGTTTATCACCCGTTTTTAAGTATATGTTTAGTTTGAGAGTTTTATTATCTACACTATGATCATGCTTTGGATGGTAGTCACCCCCATACCCATCCAGTGGCCTCGGTTATAAAAATGTTTACAGACACATAATGGGTTCAGGGAATGGGCACCCAACATTTTGACAGCTAAGTAAGTTCCAGTCATAATGCTCTGTTTTGCAAAAGTGATCTATTACACAATGTTTTAATAATAATAATGTGATTCATGGGTGGCTATTTTTATTGGAAAGGGCACCAATGGAAATAAGTTACATTGTTTGACTTCACTGGGTTAGCCTAGGTTACTCTGTACGTAATTTAGTATATAAAAACCACTGGTAAAAAATTAAATTATGTGGGAGGTCCTAATAAACACTCGTTACAGGGTCTGGATGAGGGTCCTATGGAGGAGGAGATGGACCGCACTGAGGTCTTCCCTGAGCGTCCCACACAGGTGTACACGGTCCAGCTTCTCTCACTCAGAACCGGATGGACCACCATCTACAGGTCAGTCATTACCTCTCCATTACCTTGTCAAGTTTTTATTTTATTTTATCATGTTGCCACACTGGCCGTCTCCCCCAAACAAAAGACACCCAACAATATAACTCATTCACCATTATTCACTCATTAGCTGTTTCGTCAGAAATGTGCGGACCCCTCCAATCACAACACTCCCACCCCCTTCCTTCAGGGTGCAAGCTCTGTACTTCCCACTTCCAGAACTCAAGTCTGGCTAACCGGTTTCCCTGAACCCCTTCATAAATGTTACCTTGCTCACACTTCAGTAACACGTCAAACCATAAAAACCACTCAACTCCATTCATTCCTATATATCTTGCTGACACAGGCCTTCAGGATGCTCAAGCCCCTAGCACTAAAAAAACTTCTATACTATCTCCCTCCAGCCTTTTTTGTGGCGACCCCTGCCCTTCCTTCCACTCTGGATGTATATACCCTCCTGGTCATCCGATTGACAGGTACTCTATTATATTTTTGTTCACGGCTGCTTCCTCATGCTACACATGACATGACCGCCATGCACAGCATGGGTATTGGGGTGACCACCACCCACTGGATGGGTATGGGGTGAATACCACCCGCAGGACAGGTATTAGGGTGCATAATAAAAGTACCACATTTACTTAACTTCCTTGGTGACTCCACCAGGGGCAGCGGGCGAAGCTGTGTGGTGGAGGGCTTAGCGCCTGCACAGTTAACCCAGGTTCGAGTCTGCCTGGTCCAAGACCAACTCACCTCCCCCTGGTCTACCCTGACCATCAAGACCAAAAGTGAGTTAATCCACCCATTCATTATACATCTCGTGAAACTTAAATAATTATACATTATATTCTTGTATATGAAGTAGTTGCTAGGAAGTGAGTATTGAAAGCATGTCTGTTTTTTCATCTTCTAAATGTACTGAAAAAAAGAGAGTACAACATGAAAATATAGACTAGAGATTTTGAGAGATCTTGCAAAAGGTTTCAAGAAAATATAAAATATAAATATTAAGATTAAGTTGAGAGAGAGAGAGAGAGAGAGAGAGAGAGAGAGAGAGAGAGAGAGAGAGAGAGAGAGAGAGAGAGAGAGAGAGAGAGAGACGTGTGGAACTTGTGGATCTGTAGTTACAATAGGGTTACGTTAGATCAGGGTTCCCCAAAGTGGTCAATATCGACCCCTTAGGGTCGATGATACTATCGAAGGGGTCGGTAAATGGCTGGGGGTCAAAAAGGATGTCAATAAATGTCTGGGGACTTGCTTTGCGTCGTGTATCTGTGACCTTCCACCCTCTCCCTTGTCTCTCGCACCTCTCCTGTCCCGGCAAGGATATACGTAAGTGTAGTATTCCTGTTCACTTCCCGTACTGAGAGTTCTTCCTCACCTCCAACTGTTGAAAAGTCAGTATATATTCTCAACACCCATAGTGATAGCAGTGGTGCCAAAGAAGTGATTACTGTGCACTCACTATAAATTTAGTATTGTAACACCCATAATGACAGCTGCTGATACCAAGAAGTACCGACAGTATTCACAAGAATATTTAAAATTAGGATTCATAACTGTTTACCAATGAAACAATGTCAGTGAGCCTATTATGTGAAAATACTTTCAGTAATAATGCCGGGAAATCTCGAAGATGAGACACCACCTTGAAAGGATTCAATCTAATAAGAAAAAATAAAGACATTGATTATTTTAAGGCACTGAAAGAAAAAACGAAAATCAACCAAATTTAAAGCCATTTTTCAAAGCCCCTGTCAATATTGATAATAAAGGACTGAAGACATCACACAATATCTGCCTCACCATAGCAAGGAAAGCAAAACAGCATGCAATTGATGACACCATAATTACAGCAATTACAGAGATAATTGTAACTGTTATGAAGACTCTCAACCTTTCCTGAAGTGTCTGTCATTAAGTAACAGTGCGGTGCAACGACGGAATGATGAAACGGTCCATCATGTTGAAAAAAAAAAAAATCCTCACAGCGGCTAAGCTTCACCACTCCAAGTTTTGTTTCCAACTTTATGAGTCAGTTTTCTGCAGCTCAAATATTCTCATGGCCTATGTGACGTATTATTATTATTATTATTATTATTATTATTATTATTATTATTATTATATTATTATTATAACAACAGCGCTAAACCCGTGAGGGTTAATGTGAGGTATTACATTCTTATAATCATAACAAGAGCGCTAAACCCGTAAGGGTTAATGTGAGGTATTACAGTAGAGGTCAAAAGTGCGTTGTTGACGAATTTTGTTTGTGTCAAGTATCTTAAAACCGATGCAAAAGGTGAGATAATTTTTGAGTGTTTGGAGGAATATTTAGAGAAGTACAATATACCCCTCAACAATATTATTACAGTGGCTACTGATGGTGCACCAGCAATGGTTGGCCGCTACAGAGGTTTTGCCACTTTATTCAAAGGGAAATGTATCTGATGTACGTACTGTTCATTGTGTATTACTCAGACACCATCTTGTAGCCAAGAAACTCAGTGGTGAACTACATGATGCCTTGCAGGTGTGTATCAGATCAGTTAATAAAATCAAGCACAGCCACTCAACTCGCGATTGTTTGCGATATTATGTGAAGGGAATGATGAAAATTAGACACATGTGCAACATCTGGGTATCTTTATTGTAGACGTTTCGCCATCCAGTGGCTTTATCAATACAGATCCTAGGACAAAACTTGAAGAGAGTAGAACCATATACAAAAGATGAGGTAATCAGTCCCTCAGCCTTGGAGTTGGTGTAAACTGCACCGTAGGTCTGGAGATTCTGAAGAACAGGCAAGGAGGATAGCGCATAAAGGCGTCAGACTATGCCCTCGTCTGCTACCCGTCCCTATCAGCTGGCGCCTTTATGCGCTATCCTCCTTGCCTGTTCTTCATAATCTCCAGACCTACGGTGCAGTTTACACCAACTCCAAGGCTGAGGGACTGATTACCTCATCTTTTATATATAGTTCTACTCTCTTCAAGTTTTGTCCTAGAATTTGTATTGATAAAGCCACTGGAGGGCGAAACGTCTACAATAAAGCTACCCAGATGTTGCACATGTGTCTAATTTTCATCTTGTCCGTATTGTATACCATTCATGAACAAGGGAATGATGTAACCTTGATCCAGTTACTTTTGCACACTAAGGTAAGGTGGCTGTCTAGGGGTGATAGCTTGCAAAGACTTGTAGATTTATACAACTCAACTGTGCAGTTTCTAACAGATGCAAACCCATCACTGTGTGAAGAATTAAAAAAAAAGTGTAAGAATTCTCTTTTATACTGGGCAGACCTATATATATATGTGTGTGTGTGTGTGTGTGTGTGTGTGTGTGTCGTGCTGAATAGGTAAAACTGGTCAATAAACAAGAACTCATTTAAAATTAAGTCCTTTCCAAAATATTCTCTTATACGTTTAAAAATATATATTATTTCATTTATGCTAATATAAAAATTAATAATTTTGTACCAAAAGCACCTTAGAAAACTTACCTAACCTTATTATAACAATTGCAATTTAATTGAGCCTAATTCAACTAAATATATTTTAGTTTTAGATAAGTTTAAAATAATTTAATAATAAACAAACACAATGAAATATATTTTTTTCGTTAGGTTCAGAATGATATTTTGCGAAATTATTGCATACAGAAATTTTCGCTTGCCTTATTCAGCAAGAAGAGCGTTACTATTTAAGCCAAAATAGCAAGTTTTACCTATTAGGTACGACATAATATAATATATATATATATATATATATATATATATATATATATATATATATATATATATATATATATATATATATATATATATATATATATTCATACATATACATACATACAGAGAGAGAGAGAGGGTGAGCAGTACGACAGCAGTTATGTCTCCTCAGACAGGTGTGCGCGGATGTGGGGGGGGAAGGGTGGAAGCGTGTGTCTCAGGGCAGCTACGCAGTACTCAAGCAGATGTGTGTCCTTGGACAGGTGTGTGTTGGAGAGGGGGGGGTGTTAGTACTGTAGCTGCTAAAGCATATGCGTCTTTAGGATCGGGTGTGAGGACAGATGTAACCCTAGTGATCAGTACCCCAGGTGGTTTGTCTCGTCTCATGGGTCAGGTGTGGGTGCGGGTATACCGCTGGTGATGAGCACTTAATCAGATGTGTGGTTGGACAGGTGTGCCGAGCAGCGGGCAAGACCTGGTGGAGGCGGTGCAGGAGGATAATGCCTCACTGGTGAGAGATGTTCTTACAGACCTTCACAAGTTCTCCCAGTAAGTACCGACACACAGACTGATGCCTTCATACTTCTAAAGTTCTCCTAGTAAGTAGCGACACTGACTCAACTCGTGTAACAGACCAGAAGGTAAAGAGAAACATGGCTCATTATTATTATTTTATCCACGGGGAAGCGTCAAGCCAGTAAGGGAATGGGGACTGGGCAATGATCAGGGTTCATCCAAGTTTGAGTTTCTCCCGCCGCCATGATGCGTCTATATTTTGACCAGGGATCTTCAGAAGCGTGATTCCGTGTAGGTCATGTCAGGTCAGGTTAGGTTAGGAAATAGTTCAAGTGTTTCCTGACCCAGGTCTTAGTCATATGATGACCCACAGCGGGAGGTTTTGGTCATGTGACCGAGACGTTCCGCTGAAAATTATAGTTTCCTTGTCGAAGGCATTCTGGAAATCCAGGTGTACTACTGATAACATTTTTGTACCATTTCTAACATATACAATTCAATAATTCTAGTTAATTTCTTAAGCAGGATTTATTTTTTGGCCAAATCTCGTCTTAATTTTCATTTTTATACAATATCTTGAAGCATTATTTATGTTTTCCATTCCTCGCAACATAATGTATATTCTGTATATATATATATATATATATATATATATATATATATATATATATATATATATATATATATATATATCGTGCTGAATAGGTAAAACTAGTTAATTAGCAAGAACTCATTTAAAATTACGTCCTTTCTAAAATATTCTCTTATACGTTTAAAAATATTTTTTTTTTCATTTATGTTAATGTAAAAATTAATAATTTTGTACCGAAAGAACCTTAGAAAATTTACCTAACCTTATTATAACAAGCGCAATTTAATTTAGCCTAATCCAACTAAATATATATATATATATATATATATGAGAGAGAGTGTGTGTGTGTACTCACCTATTTGTGGTTGCAGGGGTCGAGACATAGCTCCTGGCCTCGCCTGTTCACTGATTGCTACTAGGTCCTCTCTCTCCCTGCTCCATGAACTTTATTATACCTCGTCTTAAAACTATGTATGGTTCTTGCCTCCACTACAGCCCTTGCCAGACTATTCCACTTCCCGACAACTCTATGACTAAAGAAATACCTCCAAACATCTCTTTGACTCATCTGAGTCTTCAACTTCAAATTGTGACCCCTTGTTTCTGTGTCCCACCTCTGGAACATTCTGTCTCTGTCCACTGTGTGTGTGTGTGTACTCACCTAGTTGTACTCACCTAGCTGTGGTTGCAGGGGTCGATTCACAGCTCCTGGCCCCACCTCTTCACTGGCCGCTACTCGGTCACTCCACCCGCTCAATGAGCTTTATCATACCTCTCCTTAAAGCTATGTATGGATCCTGCCTCCACTACATCACTTCCCAGACTGTTCCACTTCCTGATAACTCTGTGACTGAAGAAATACTTCCTAACATCCCTGTGGTTCATCTGAGTCTTCAACTTCCAACTGTGACCACTTGTTGCTGTGTCCCACCTCTGGAACATTCTGTCTCTGTCCACCTTGTCGATTCCTCTCAGTATTTTATAAATCGTTATCATATCCCCTCTATCTCTCCTGTCTTCCAGTGTCGTCAGGTTGATTTCCCGTAACCTCTCCTCGTAGGACATACCCCTTATCTCCGGGACTAATCTTGTTGCAAACCTTTGTACTTTCATAGTTTCCTTACATGCTTGGCTAGGTGAGGGTTCCAAACTCCAGTATGGGCCTAACGTACACAGTGTACAGTGTGTGTGTGTGTGTGTATTCCTCGACTACAGCGTGTTAAAGGACCCGTGTGGTGCAGGATGGAGCGTATAGACCACGTGGTTGAGGTGGGTCACACGGCCCTGGTGGCGGCGGTGAAGGGTGGGTCACGGGACGCCCTGGCGGTGCTGCTGGAGAGGCGGGCAGCTGTGACTGTTCCTACAGCTGGCCCACACCTCACCCCTCTCGCCCTCGCTGCCTGGCTTGGCCACTTACAACTGGCTCGCAGGCTCCGGGCAGCCGGTGCCCTCTGGAACCAGGTGGATAGGTAAGTTATAATACCCCATCACCTTGGCAGGTGGGTCGAAATGTCCCTCATGTTGTTAGGTGAATTTATGTCTCCCAACGTTGAGAGATGAGTCGAAATGTGTCACGTGTTGGATGAAAATGTCCCCTGAGGTAGACAGGTGGACCATAATGTCTCTTTATGTAGACAGGTGGGCTGAAATGTCTTATGTAGACAGGTGGGCCAAATATTCCACCCTGTGTTGTGCAATATTCCACCCTGTGTCATGCAATATAACTGGGAACAATGCAAGCTTTTGTTCCCACAATGTAATTATCATACAGAATGTGTGTCTGCATATTGCTTGTATATTAAATTTTGATGGAAAAAAAGGCCGTAAAAGTAAATTGAGATGGTGTACGGTTCGTATTTCTAATGGCTACACCATAGCTGTTCACGTGATCACCAACCTCTGCCCATGTGATCTTGCGTTAGCCAATCATAGGCCTTCCCTTTTTGAATGTCCGAGTGCCCGCTGACCAGTGAGGCAGTTCCACTCAGTTAGGCAGTGCAGCCAGACGACTAGGCCTAGGCTCTCAGCTCCCATATATCTAACAGTCCATTAAACGCTACCAACCCAAGCTCATCTTTAATATATATTACCAAATCTACGCAAGAACCCCCACAACACAAATGGTGGCAGCGTGTGGGCGAAGATTAAGGTAATTGAGCAGATTTGAGAGCAAGAAGAAACCGGTGTTTGAGTGAGTGCCGCCGCAAGCGTCCATAACCGCCTTCAACCGCCTCTCCCGGTCAGCCATTCAAGACTCTTCTGAAGCAGTGTCTCCAGTCTTCTGGCTTCTAATTGCAATATGAAGTTAGTATGCGATGATGATGATGAAGTCCCTGACACCCCTGACAATCAGACAAGTGAGACAGAATCTGATCATTCTCCTGTTGCTGTACCCTCTACCTCTAATGATCAGTCAGATCAACCTGAATGTCGTTATTCCCTACGTACACGACAAGTGTTGAGAAATCCTCAAGTGTCATTTGTGGATACCAGTGTAGATCCCCCTCAATCAGAAAGTGAGTTACCTATTGTAACAGAGTTTGATCCACCCAGAGATGATAATCATACAGCCTATATCAATCTCACCCTAGCAGAGTTGGGGTTAAATGTAAATAACCTGTATAGATAAATAATGTGTTCACGTTCTCTCCGAGTTCTGAGAATTAACAGTATAGATTTGAGTGCACCAGATCTACCTTGTCTGTTAATCACTACCTTCGTGTAAATATATTTCCTCAGAATTCGTAGATCACATGAAGACAGTTCGATCGAACAAAATTTTTTTTTATCTCTTTTATTATGATTTTCCAGAAATGAGCTCATTTAATTAATTCCTATGTATCATAATGCAACATATAGTAATGTAGATTGTTCCATCACGATAATATCCATGTGAAGTATAATGTTCAACTGTTGTGTACGTTGACATTGTATAGAATCAGCTGAGAGTCGTACGCCTGTTGTCCTTAGTTTGTATAGTTGTATGTCGAGATGCCATACGTAGCATGCCCGAGCTGTACGGTTCGTATTTCTAACGGCTACACCATAGCTGTTCACGTGATCACCAATCTCTGCCCATGTGATCTTGCGTTAGCCAATCATAGGCCGTCCCTTTTTGAATGCCCGAGTGCCCGCTCACCAGTGAGGCAGTTCCACTCAATTAGGCAGTGCAGCCGGATGACTAGGCCTAGGCTCTCAGCTCCCATATATCTAACGGTCCATTAAACGCTACCAACCCAAGCTCATTTTTAATATATATTACCAAATCTACGCAAGAACCCCCACAACACAATGGTTTGGCAAAAAAATATTTTTTGATAATAATAAACGTAAACATTCTGCATAACAGAATTATAACATGCTTTAAACTACCCTTAACATCTTACAAAAGGTGATTTTTTTTTTCGTTTATATAGTTTAGTTTATAGGTCATACAGGTATACAGTACCCCTCTCTCTCAGCAGGTATACAGTACCCCTCTCTCTCAGCAGGTATACAGTACCCCTCTCTCTCAGCAGGTATACAGTACCCCTCTCTCTCAGCAGGTATACAGTACCCTTCTCTCTCAGCAGGTATATAGTACCCCTCTCTCTCAGCAGGTATACAGTACCCCTCTCTCTCAGCAGGTATACAGTACCCTCTCTCTCAGCAGGTATACAGTACCCTCTCTCTCAGCAGGTATACAGTACCCTCTCTCTCAGCAGGTATATAGTACCCCTCTCTCTCAGCAGGTATACAGTACCCCTCTCTCTCAGCAGGTATACAGTACCCCTCTCTCAGCAGGTATACAGTACCCCTCTCTCTCAGCAGGTAGTACCTTCACTTACAGTACCCTCTCTCTCAGCAGGTATACAGTACCCCTCTCTCTCAGCAGGTATACAGTATCCCTCTCTCTCAGCAGGTATACAGTATCCCTCTCTCTCAGCAGGTATACAGTACCTCTCTCTCTCAGCAGGTATACAGTACCCCTCTCAGCAGGTATACAGTACCCCTCTCTCAGCAGGTATACAGTACCCCTCTCTCAGCAGGTATACAGTACCCCTCTCTCAGCAGGTATACAGTACCCCTCTCTCAGCAGGTATACAGTACCCCTCTCTCAGCAGGTTGCCACTTACAACAGATGACTAACATCTAGGCGAACATTGCTAAGGACGCATTTCAATCTAAATTGTGGATGAGGTGACTAAGAACCGGTTGACAGACTTTCTCACCTTCAAGAACCGGTTAACATTCTCACCTTCAAGAACCGGTTAACATTCTCACCTTCAAGAACCGGTTAACATTCTCACCTTCAAGAACCGGTTAACATTCTCACCTTCAAGAACCGGTTAACATTCTCACCTTCAAGAACCGGTTAACATTCTCACCTTCAAGAACCGGTTAACATTCTCACCTTCAAGAACCGGTTAACATTCTCACCTTCAAGAACCGGTTAACATTCTCACCTTCAAGAACCGGTTAACATTCTCACCTTCAAGAACAGATTAACATTCTCACCTTCAAGAACCGGTTGACATTCTCATCTTCAAGAACCGGTTGACATTCTCATCTTCAAGAACCGGTTGACATTCTCTTCAAGAACCGGTTGACATTCTCTTCAAGAACCGGTTGACATTCTCTTCAAGAACCGGTTGATATTCTCTTCAAGAACCGGTTGACATTCTCACCTTCAGCAACGGGTTGACACACATTCTCACCTTCAGGAACGGGTTGACACACACATTCTCACCTTCAGGAACGGGTTGACACACACATTCTCACCTTCAGCAACGGGTTGACACACACATTCTCACCTTCAGCAACGGGTTGACACACACATTCTCACCTTCAGGAACGGGTTGACACACATTCTCACCTTCAGGAACGGGTTGACACACACATTCTCACCTTCAGGAACGGGTTGACACACATTCTCACCTTCAGGAACGGGTTGACACACATTCTCACCTTCAGGAACGGGTTGACACACACATTCTCACCTTCAGCAACGGGTTGACACACACATTCTCACCTTCAGCAACGGGTTGACACACACATTCTCACCTTCAGCAACGGGTTGACACACATTCTCACCTTCAGGAACGGGTTGACACACATTCTCACCTTCAGGAACGGGTTGACACACACATTCTCACCTTCAGGAACGGGTTGACACACATTCTCACCTTCAGCAACGGGTTGACACACATTCTCACCTTCAGGAACGGGTTGACACACACATTCTCACCTTCAGGAACGGGTTGACACACACAGTCTCACCTTCAGAACGGGTTGACACACACATTCTCACCTTCAGGAACGGTTGACACACATTCTCACCTTCAGGAACGGGTTGACACACATTCTCACCTTCAGGAACGGGTTGACTACACACATTCTCACCTTCAGGAACGGGTTGACACACATTCTCACCTTCAGGAACGGGTTGACACACATTCTCACCTTCAGGAACGGGTTGACACACACATTCTCACCTTCAGGAACGGGTTGACACACATTCTCACCTTCAGGAACGGGTTGACACACATTCTCACCTTCAGGAACGGGTTGACACACATTCTCACCTTCAGGCAACGGGTTGACACACATTCTCACCTTCAGGAACGGGTTGACACCATCACACGTTGCATCACCTTCAGGAACGGGTTGACACTCTCACCCTTTAGCAAGAAGGTTGCTAATTGCTACCCTTCAGGAACGGGTTGACAGCGCTGCACTACGGCGTGGCAGGTCACCAGCTGGAGGTGGCTAAGGGCACTGCCAGGAAATTTTAAATTAATGCATAAGAATGCCCGAAGACTTTTGAACTCATGGCGTCACCGAAAACGTCACAGAAAAAGCCACCCTCACCATGATTATTTTAAAAATTATTATTATTTTAACTCATTATTAGCTGTAACACCTCGACAGAACTCAAATTTGGGTTTTGAATATCGTGAAATATGAACTTCTCATGATATTTTACCAGAAATCATAAGTTAAATTTACCCTTTAGGCTCATTCTTACATGCTTGTGTAAAATGCGTCAACGACCAGAACCTCGGAAGTGTTTAGCTTGAAATCGGGAAGGAAAGGAAATGAAGTAAGAAAATAGCACTATGTAATCAGACTAACTGCTCAATATTGTACAATTTATTGGATAAATGTGACGACTGTAACCCAAACTTTATAAATGAAGATATGGGAAAATTATTATATAAATTACAACCATAATTTAAATTTCATTTTATTAATTGCTTAAAAAATTTTCTCAATTGATTGATATGTTAATTTATATGGGCAAACTTTATTAAAAAGTATGCAACTTTTAATTATTTTTAAATTATCAACCATAACTTTTTTTTATTTTATTAATTTTAGTCTGCCTAAATTTGTTTAATCTGATTTAATTAATTTTATAATGAAGACAAAAGACAAAACTATGTTTAAAAAATGTCATGTCTAAACTATGTTCAAATTTCATAGCTTAAATACTCACCTATACTCATTGTAAACTATCTACAAAAATTCTTACAATTTAGTTTTAAGTTAATTTTAAGTCTGCCCAAAATGCCCTGCATATTAGGGGCTTTAGGCATGTACACCTCATGTAATCTCAATAACCAAATGTAATTCTTTGTATCATGTCCAAATAAACTATTATTATTATTATTATATAAGGAGGCCTGAGAGAGCGGGGGTGGGTGGGCACCTGTGAGTGGCTGGGTGGCGACCAGAAGGCAGTTCGTCAGTGATGGCAGCAGGTCTATGGGTCATGGTGACCAGGATGGACCACTTGTTGCCCCGGAGCTGATTTCTTGGTGGTCTCGGTGAAGACCGTGGTCCTGGGCCCCCATAAGCACTGTAGTTCCCAATAAGCACCTTGGTCCCGGGGAATACTGTGGTCCCGGGGAGTTCTGTGGTCCCGGGGAGTACAGTGGTCCCGGGGAATACTGTGGTCCCGGGGAGTACTGTGGTCACGGGGAGTACAGTGGTCCCGGGGAGTACTGTGGTCCCGGGGAGTACTGTGGTCACGGGGAGTACAGGGATCCCGGGCAGTACAGTGATCCCGGGCAGTACAGTGATCCCGGGGAGTACTGTGGTCCCGGGCAGTACAGTGATCCCGGGGAGTACTGTGGTCCCAGGGAGTACTGTGGTCACGGGGAGTACAGTGGTCCTGGGGAGTTCTGTGGTCCCGGGGAGTATTGTGGTCCCGGGGAGTACGGTGGTCCTGGGAGTACTGTGGTCCTGGGAGTACTGTGGTCCTGGGAGTACTGTGGTCTCGGGGAGTACATTGGTCCCGGGGAGTACAGTTGTCCCTGGGAATACTGTGGTCCCGGGGAGTACAGTGGTCCCTGGGAGTACTGTGGTCCCGGGGAGTACTGTGGTCCCGGGGAGTACTGTGGTCCAAGGGAATACTGTGGTCCCGGGGAGTACTGTGGTCCCGGGGAGTACAGTGGTCCCAGGGAGTACTGTGGTCCCGGGGAGTACTGTGGTCCAGGGGAGTACAGTGGTCCCAGGGAGTACTGTGGTCCCGGGGAGTACAGTGGTCCCAGGGAGTACTGTGGTCTCGGGGAGTACATTGGTCCCGGGGAGTACAGTTGTCCCTGGGAATACTGTGGTCCCGGGGAGTACAGTGGTCCCTGGGAGTACTGTGGTCCCGGGGAGTACTGTGGTCCCGGGGAGTACAGTTGTCCCTGGGAATACTGTGGTCCCGGGGAGTACTGTGATCCCGGGGAGTACAGTGGTCCCAGGGAGTACTGTGGTCCCGGGGAGTACTGTGGTCCCGGGGAGTACTGTGGTCCCGGGGAGTACTGTGGTCCCGGGGAGTACTGTGGTCCCGGGGAGTACTGTGGTCCCGGGGAGTACTGAGGTCCTATTACTCAGTGACCACTGTGGTCTCAGTATCCAGGTTAGTCCAGTGACCACTTAGGCCTTCACCAGCTTCCTCATAGCCCTACACTAGCTACCTCTTAGCCATGCAACAGCTGCCTCCGAGCCATGCAACAACTGCCTTCTAGCCATGTACCAGCTGCCTCTTAGTCCTATACCAGCTGTCTCCTAGTCATGCACCAGCTGTCTCCTAGCCATACACGAGCTGCCTCCTAGCCCTGCACCAGCTGCCTCCCAGCCCTGCACCAGCTGCCTCCCAGCCCTGCACCAGCTCACCTTTGAGTTACCCGGTTTAGTCTTCCCCAGGTTGAGTATGGAGGAGGTGGAGGAGGTGACGAAGATGGTGGAGGCGCTGGTGGAGGGAGGAGCAGAAGTGAACCAGCGTGACGCTGGAGGGAACACTGCTCTCCACGTTGCCCTAACACTCGGCCTCCCACACTTGGTATGAGTATAAAATGTACTTGACTATAAATACAGTGTACTCACCTAAGTATGGTACTCACCAATTTGCAGCTCTTCCTTGTCCTCTATGTTTTTTTATTCCTTTCATTTATTTAACATCATTTGCAAAGAGGGATACATCTAACTGTTTTCTGGCATGTCCTTTACATATACTTGAAACAGAACTGATCCTAATATCGATCCTTGCGGAATTCCACTTACACATTCTGATATCTCTTCTGGGACAATAACTGTGTCTTCTTCCCATGAGGAAGAATTTGATCCCCGTCGTTCTTGCCTGCTACATAAATTTTATTTCCAATCTCTTGCGAGGTAAAGTATCAAATGCCTTCTTGCGGTCCAAGAATATGTAAGCCACGCAGACCTCTCGCCGGTCTCACTTCTGTCGCTTTATCATAGAGCTCCAAAAACGTTTGTGAGGCAAGATTTGCCATCTGTAAACATGTGCTGAATGCGTGTGAGAGTGTATTCATATATTTGTACTCGCCCATTTGTGATTGCATGGGTCGATTCACAGCTCCTGGCTCCGCCTCTTCGCTGGTCACTACTAGGTCCACTCTCTCCCTGCTCCATAAGCTTTATCGTATCTTTTCTTAAAGCTATATATGAATCCTTCCTCCACTACATCACTCTCCAGATTATTCCACTTCCTGACAACTCATTGTCTGAAGAAATACTTTCTAACATCCCTGTGACTCATCCGAGTCTTCAACTTCGAGTTGTGACCCCTTGTTGCTGTGTCCCATCTCTGAAACATCCTGTCCTTATCCACCTTGTCAATTCCTTTCAGTATTTTATACGTCGTTATCATGTCACCCCTATCCCTCCTGTCCTCCAGTGTCGTCAGGTTGATTTCCCTTAACCTCTTCTCGTAGGACATACCCCTTAGCTCCGGGACTAGTTTTGTTGAAACCTTTGCACTTTCTCTAATTTCTTGACGTGCTTGACCAGGTGTAGGTTCCATACTGGTGCTGCATACTCCAGTATGAGCCTGACGTGCACGGTGTACAGTCCTGAACTATTTCTTATTCAGATGTCGAAATGTTATTCCTAGGTTTGACAGGCGCCCATATGTTGCAGCAGTTATTTGGTTGATGTGCACCTCAGGTATTATACTCACCCCAAGATCCTTTTCCTTGGGTGAGGTTTATAGTTTTTGGCCACCTAGCCTGTACTCTTCTTTGACCTTCCCCAATCTTCATGACTTTGCATTTGCTGGGGTTAAACTCCTGGAGCCAGTTGTTGGACCAGGCTTGCAGTCTCTTCAGATCCTTTTGTAGTCATACCTGATTTTCATCCACTTGAATTCTCCGCATTAGCTAGCTTCACATCGTCTGAAAAAAGGGGACACCTCTGAATCTGTCCCTTCCACCAAGTCATTCACATATACCAGAAACAGCACCGGCCCTAGGACTGACAGTTGTGGAACCCCTCTCTTCACTGGCGCCCACTCTGACACCTCATCACGTACCATCACTTCCTGTCAGCTATTCTCTGATTCATTGCAGTGCCTTTCCCGTTATTCCTGCCTGCTCCTCTAGCTTTTGCACTAATCTCTTATATGGAACTGTATCGAAAGTCTCCTTACATTCCAAGAAAATGCACTCTACCCTTCCCCCCCTCTCTCTCCTGCTTTACTTCTGTCACCTTGTCATAAAACTCCAGTAGGTTTGTGACACAGGATTTCACCTTCCTGAACCCATGCTGGTTATCGTGTATAAGCTCATTTCTTTCTAGGTAGTCCACCTGTCTTCTCCTGATAAGCTTCTCCATGACTTTATAATAATAAATGTTTATTTCCTTGCAAAGCTTACAATGTGTTTTATATATTTTAAAATGTTAATTACAAGGATGGCCTCTAACATGCCTAGGCATTTCGGGCATAAAATACATATCAGTGACACCGGTCTGTAGTATAATGCTACATGTCTTTCTCCTTTCTTAAAGATTGGGACTACATTTGCTGTCTTCCACACCTCAGGTAGTTGCCCTGTTTCGATAGATGTGTTGTAGATTGTTGTTAGTGGTACACACAGTGTCTCTGCTCCCTCTCTCAGAACCCATGGAGATATGTTCGGTCCCACCACCTTTGAGGTATTTAGCTCACTTAGCAGCCTCTTCACCTCCTCCTCGGCTATGTGAAGTGTGTCCAGCACTTGTTGGAGTACCCTTCCATCCCGGTTTGCTGGTGTCCCTTCTGTCTTCACTGAAAATACTTCTTTAAATCTCGTGTTCAACTATTTACACACTTCTTGCTCGGGTGCCCCGTTGTCCGGGTTCGATTCCCGGCGAGGGTAGAAACATTGGGCATGTTTCCTTACACCGGTTGTCTATGTTCCCCATCAGTAAAATGGATACCTGGGTGTTAGTGGACTGGTGTGGGTCGCATCCTAGGACTAAACTTACCTAATTTGCCCGAAATGCTCTGCATAACAAGCTGCTTTCTATATAGTAGTATGTCATTGATGTCAGCTAAACTCACGAAATCGTAATGACACAATTGCAAACAAACCATACCACAGGTGGGGTTAGAACCCGCGATCAGTCTCAAAACTCCAGACCGTCGCGTTAGTCACTGGGCCAGCTAGCTAAAATAAGATTCATGCAACTAGGTATATTTCTACACCATAGGAAGGTTAGCATAGGCACCACTGTGTGAAAAATGCAAGTGTTTCCCTCCTGATCTGGCTGTATAATAACTTTGGGTCAGATTTGGCTTTCGATGCTATGTCATTTTCGTATTGCCTCTGGGCAATAGTTTCTGGCTCTTCTGCTAATCTCCTTATTTTCCTGAGTCCTCCGGCTTCCATATTTTTTCCAGTCTCTTGCGCACTTAGTTTTGGCCTCTCTAGACCTTTGGGTGAACTAAGGGCTCATTCTGGTCTTCCCGTTGTTTCTGTTGCGCTTGGATACGAACCTTTTATCTGCTTCCTTTCATTTTGTGGTCAAGTATTCCATCATTTCATTTACTGTTTTCTTTTTCACCAGTAGATTTCCCACTGTACCTGACGCAGGAAATTCCTCATGCCTGTGTAGTCCCCTCTTTTGTAATTTGGCTTTTCCCATCCTACTCGTGCTGCTTCACTCTCCACTTTTAATTCTACAATGTATTCAAAGCTCGGGACTATATGATCACTAGCTCCGAGGGGTCTTTCATATGTGATGTTCCCAGTGTCTGAACTACTCAAGGTGAATATGAGGTCCATCCTTGCTGGTTCATCCTCTCCTCTCTATCTCTCTGGTAGTAACCCTAACATGTTGAAGCATGAGGTTTTTCCAGTACCACCTCCATGTTTCTGGTCCCCCGTGTAGCTCCAGGTTTTCCCAGTCAATTTTCTTGTGATTGAAATCACCCACAACTAATAACTTTGCCTTGCCCATATCGAACCTTCTGGCCACCTCAGCTAGTGCATCCACCATTGCTCTTGCTCTCATCATATTCTTGTCTTGGCCTCCTGCTATTCTGTGGTGGGTTTTACATCACTGCAAATCACCCCCTTCAGACCTCCAGTCTGAAGTGTTCCTACTATGTAGCCCCTTGCTTCCCTTCTGTCCATTCCTTCCATCTCATCAGATCTCCACTGGTTTTTGATGAGCAGTGCAATTCCTCCTCCCTCTCTGTTCCCTCTATCTTTCATCAGGATCTGATATCTGGATGAGAAGATCACATCTGTTATCATCCCCGTGAGCTTTGTTTCCATGAGTGCTTTGATGGCTGGGGATGCCTCATGATTCGTTCGTGCCACTTCTCACTGTGTGGGGGACGTATAATTCTTCTGGCATATAATTTCTTCCTCTACACATACCATTCTCAATCACTGGTTTTTCTCGCATGAATATGTTACTGTTTCTCTTGACCTGACCTCGCACCTTGCTGACTGCTCACCTGGCACTAATGACAGGTATATCAATGCTAGTCAACTGTTGTGGGTCGCATACAGGTAAAAAAAAGGCAATGGAAATTCTTAAACTGGAGACTTGAAGTGATCTGGAACCCATCCAGCGAGATAAATGTGCTAGGTAAGCAGAGTTTGTGTTCTAGGTCTTCACCTTGACTGTAATCTTAAATTTCATTCCCACATCCAGCATATATTCAAGAAAATTTCCAAATCAGTAGGCATCCTTTCCAAGATACGGTACTATGTGGACCAAATGACACGTTTAATATACCCCGGTGGCTTGGTGGCTAAAGCTCTCGCTTCACACACGGAGGGCCCAGGTTCGATTCCCGGCGGGGTGGAAACATTTCGACGTGTTTCCTTACGCCTGTTGTCATGTTCACCTAGCAGCAAATAGGTACCTGGGAGTTAGTCGACTGGTGTGGGTCGCATCCTGGGGGACAAGATTGAGGACCCCAATGGAAATAAGACAGACAGTCCTCGATGACGCACTGACTTTCTTGGGTTATCCTGGGTGGCTAACCCTCCGGGGTTAAAAATCCGAAGAAAATCTTATTCTCTCTTCTTATTCTCTTCACCTATAGTATTTTTGCCTTGGGATCAGCCACAGCCAACCACCTTAAACCTTAAATGACCCCAATAAAAAGCTGCTGTGCGGATGATTACCAGCTCCTGTGCCAGACAGCACACCCCACCACTTTTCAAAAGCCTGAACCTACTTAATGTACGAGACATACACTCATATTATTGTACTTGCTACATATACAGAACATTAAACCCTCAGCTTAAACTTCTCCTTGATAGCTACAACAGAACGCACAGTCACAATACAAGGCACAAGACACTCTTTGACATCCCTCGTGTCAATCTCACACTATGCAAAAATGCAATGCACATAAAGGGCCCGAAGATCTGGAATTCACTACCTGAATCGGTAAAGGATCCCCTGACTACATACTAACCAAACCAACCAAAACAACTTCTAATCATATCGAAGTAACTCTCCCAAATATTATATTATATGACCTCTAGTCTATTAAAACATCTGCACATTCATAAAATATTACTGTTTGAACCATTAATTGTAATATTGTTTTTATTATGTGCAACTTCAAGATTATTATTCTTATAAACCTCCACCCTGACTACCTCGCATTAGTGTTAAGATCAAATAAAGATTTATTAAAAAGTTAACCACTCTTATCTTGTCTAGACTTAAGTAGTTATTATGTACTAGGATTAGTCTGCCCGAAATGCCCCGGCATTATAGTGGCTTTGTACTTAACAAATCAAAATTGTAATTACACATTGTAACCTTTGCAAAGTAATAAAATCTTTAATTTTTAATCTAATCTTTTAAGATATATTGATCAAGATAACAACACAATACAATATGATTAACTTTGACAAAGGAAATATCCAGATCTGCTGGAAGGATTCAGATGTGGGAAAAAATATATCCACACAGTGGACCATATCTAAGATAAATAATGTTTGTAAATAAATCATTACAATTGTAACTTCCTCAGCCCACAGGAAGCGTAGCTGCTGACTCGCTTCCTGGAGGTGTAATGTGCGTTTGGAACACTTTGAAGATAACACTCAGGACGGGTATGAAGTGTGTCATAAAGTTACTAAATCTGTGTGTTTGTGTGGTGGGACACCCCAGTCTTCCTGGTGGTGGGACACCCCAGTCTTCCTGGTGGTGGGACACCCCAGTCTTCCTGGTGGTGGGACACCCCAGTCTTCCTGGCGGTGGGACACCCCAGTCTTCCTGGTGGTGGGATACCCCAGTCTTCCTGGTGGTGGGACACTCCAGTTTTCCTGGTGGTGGGACGCCCCAGTCTTCCTGGTGGTGGGACGCCCCAGTCTTCCTGGTGGTGGGACACCCCAGTCTTCCTGGTAGTGGGACACCCCAGTCTTCCTGGTGGTGGGACACTCCAGTTTTCCTGGTGGTGGACGCCCCAGTCTTCCTGGTGGTGGGACGCCCCAGTCTTCCTGGTGGTGGGACACCCCAGTCTTCCTGGTGGTGGGACACCCCAGTCTTCCTGGTGGTGGGACACCCCAGTCTTTCTGGTGGTGGGACACCCCAGTCTTCCTGGTGGGGGGACACCCCAGTCTTCCTGGTGGTGGGACACCCCAGTCTTCCTGGTGGTGAGACACCCCAGTCTTCCTGGTGGTGGGACGCCCCAGTCTTCCTGGTGGTGGGACGCCCCAGTCTTCCTGGTGGTGGGACACCCCAGTCTTCCTGGTGGTGGGACACCCCAGTCTTCCTGGTGGTGGGACACCCCAGTCTTTCTGGTGGTGGGACACCCCAGTCTTCCTGGTGGGGGACATCCCAGTCTTCCTGGTGGTGGGACACCCCAGTCTTCCTGGTGGTGAGACACCCCAGTCTTCCTGGTGGTGGGACGCCCCAGTCTTCCTGGTGGTGGGACGCCCCAGTCTTCCTGGTGGTGGGACATCCCAGTCTTCCTGGTGGTGGGACGCCCCAGTCTTCCTGGTGGTGGGACACTCCAGTCTTCCTGGTGGTAGGACACTCCAGTCTTCCTGGTGGTGGGACACCCCAGTCTTCCTGGTGGTGGGACACCCCAGTCTTCCTGGTGGTGGGACACCCCAGTCTTCCTGGTGGTGGGACACCCCAGTCTTTCTGGTGGTGGGACACCCCACTCTTCCTGGTGGTGGGACACCCCAGTCTTCCTAGTGGTGGGACACCCCAGTCTTCCTGGTGGTGGGACACCCCAGTCTTCCTGGTGGTGGGACACCCCAGTCTTCCTGGTGGTAGGACACTCCAGTCTTCCTGGTGGTGGGACACCCCAGTCTTCCTGGTGGTAGGACACTCCAGTCTTCCTGGTGGTGGGACACTCCAGTCTTCCTGGTGGCGGGACACCCCAGTCTTTCTGGTGGTAGGACACTCCAGTCTTCCTGGTGGTGGGACACCCCAGTCTTCCTGGTGGTAGGACACTCCAGTCTTCCTGGTGGTAGGACACTCCAGTCTTCCTGGTGGTGGGACACTCTAGTCTTCCTGGTGGTGGGACACCCCAGTCTTCCTGGTGGTGGGACGCTCCAGTCTTCCTGGTGGTGGGACACCCCAGTCTTTCTGGTGGTGGGACGCCCCAGTCTTCCTGGTGGTGGGACGCCCCAGTCTTCCTGGTGTTGGGACACCTTAGTCTTCCTGGTGGTGGGACACCCCAGTCTTCCTGGCGGTGGGACACCCCAGTCTTCATGGTGGTGGGACACTCCAGTCTTCCTGGTGGTGGGACACCCCAGTCTTCCTGGTGGTGGGACACTCCAGTCTTCCTTGTGGTGGGACACCCCAGTCTTCCTGGTGGTGGGACACTCCAGTCTTCCTGGTGGTGGGACACTCCAGTCTTCCTGGTGGTGGGACACTCCAGTCTTCCTGGTGGTGGGACACTCCAGTCTTCCTGGTGGTGGGACACCCCACTCTTCCTGGTGGTGGGACACCCGTGTCTTCCTGATGGTGGGACACCCCAGTCTTCCTGGTGATGGGACGCTCCAGTCTTCCTGGTGGTGGGACACTCCAGTCTTCCTGGTGGTGGGACACTCCAGTCTTCCTGGTGGTGGGACACCCCAGTCTTCCTGGTGGTGGGACACCCCAGTCTTCCTGGTGGTGGGACACCCCAGTCTTCCTGGTGGTGGGACACCCCAGTCTTCCTGGCGGTGGGACACCCCAGTCTTCCTGGTGGTGGGACACTCCAGTCTTCCTGGTGGTGGGACACCCCAGTCTTCCTGGTGGTGGGACACCCCAGTCTTCCTGGTGGTGGGACACCCCAGTCTTCCTGGCGGTGGGACACCCCAGTCTTCCTTGAGCGTCAAGGTCAAGCCGAAACTCAAGCACTGATGTTTCAGCTTTAAAGGCGCCGCCTACAGTGGGTGGTGTGCGTGGCTCCCACGAGGTGCTCTCTCTAACCTTCCTTCTCTTGCTCCGCCCGAACATCATTTTGGCTTCGCTTTCTTCCTTGTGCATCAACGCAGCTCGTAGAAAGTGTTGCCAGAGCATCGCTTTGTCAGAGCGATGATGTAGGGATTCTGGTGAAGGGAACGTCAAATACGAGAGGAGGCCTCTCGTATTTGGTAGTGATCACGCCATGCTGAGGCTAGAATATTTTGTGAAAGTAAACGTGGGGAGGAACACAGAGCGTGGAGGAAGGGACAAACCAGTCTTCAAAAGACGACACTATTATGGCATGAGGCACTTCCTAAGCAGAGTGCAGTGGGTAAGGTGGGAAGATAGTGAATGAAATGATGAGTATGTAAATGCAAAATGTCTCGAGGCAGAGGAGAAATTCATAAAGAAGCACAGGCAATGAGCCCATGGTTCACTGAGAGGTGCAGGAAGGCAAAAACTAAAAGTGCAAGAGCATGGAAGACAGACAAACAAAGAATGCCAGAAAATAAGGAAGAAAGCAATCAGAAGAGTCAGAAATGAATTTACGTAGATAAGAAGGGAAGCTGAACGACAATGACACATCGAAAACCAAATCCAGTTGCTGTACAGCCACATCAGAAGGAAGACAACAACTGTGAAGGACCAGATAATAAGACTGAAGGAAAGAGGGGAACTCACTAGGAATGATCAGGAAACCTGTGAAGGGCTGAACAAAAGGTTTAGAGAGGCATTTACAGTGGAATATGAACAATGCTAGAGTCAGAGATGGAGTGCACTCATGACTACTGGGCACAATACAAACAACGGGAAGATAATTGAACAATCTGCTGAACGAGCTAGATGTCTCAAAGACAACGGGACCAGACCAGATATCTCTGTGGGTTCTGCGAGAGGGAGCAGAGGGTCTGTGTGAACCACTAGCAGTGATCTTCAAGTCAGTTGAAATAGGGAAGCTGCCAGAATTACAGACCAGTGTCACTAACATGCATAGTATGTAAGGCTATGGACAAGTTTATCAGGAGAATAGTGGAGCACCAGGAAAGGAGTGGATTCATAAATGGCAACCAGCATCTGTATTTTTGGATTGCAAGGAGTTCGATACAGTACTCCACGCAAGAAGGACAAAGTCCAGAGCAGCAGATAGGGATAACAGTGAAAGCACTGCAGTTAATCGGGGAATACTTAACATGAAGGAAACAGCAAGTCATTGTAAGGAGGTATCAGATTGGGAGTGTGTGATGAGTGGGGTTCCACTAATGTCAGCATTTGGACCAGTACCGTTTCTTGTGAATGTAAACGACATGACAGAATAATACAAACAGAAGTGTACCAGGAAAGACTACAGATTAATCTGGACAAGCTGCAGGATTTTCTGACATGTGGCAAATGCAACGTTATGATAATCGGAGAAGGGCAAAGATGACCGGAAACAGAGCACAGACTTGGGAAACAAAGGCTTCATACCTTCCTTAAAGAGAAGGAAATTGGGGTGAGCATAGTCCCAAACACTTCGCATGAGGCACACATCAACTGATTAATTGCTGCAGCAAACGCAAGGCTGGCAAATTTAAAGGTAACTTTCAGGAAACTCAGCAAGGAGACATTCAAGACCCTATGCACGGTAAATGTCAGACCTATCTTGGTGTAGACAGTGCTAGTATGGCACATTCACCTTATAAAGCATATACAGAAGCTGAAAAAAGTGCAAAGATTTGCAAGGAAACTAGTTCTAGAGCTGATGGGTATGAGCTATGAGGAGAGGCTAGAGGAGCTAAACCTGACGACACTAGAGGACAGAAGGATCGGAGGAGACAACGTACACAATACTGAGAGGAACTGACAGGGTGGAGAGGGTGAGCCTATTTGAGGTGCCAGTCTAATGAACACTGGGGCACAGCTAGACATTAAAAACAGAAGAATCACGAGGATGTTAGGGAACACTTTTTTAGCCTTACAGTGGCCATGAAGTTGAGTGACCTGGACAGTGAAGTGGTAGAGGCGTGATCCATAGTTTTAATAATAAGTATGATACGGCCCATGCAGCCAGGAGAGCAAACTTATTAGCGGCCTGGTATAAAATACTGAGAGGAATTGACAAGGTGGATAGGGACAGAATGTTTCAGAGATGGGACACAGCAACAAGGGGTCACAACTGAAGTTGAAAACTCGGATGAGTCCCAGAGATGTTAAGAAGTATTTCTTCAGCTATAGAGCTGTCAGGAAGTGGAACAATCTGGAGAGTGATGTAGTGGAGGTAGGATTCATATGTAGCTTTAAGAAGTTCGATAAAGCTCATGGAGAAGGGAGAAAGTGGACCTAGTAGCGACCAGTGAAGAGGCAGGGCCAGAAGCTATGAATCGACCCCTGCAGCCACAACTAGGTGAATACAACTGAGTACACACATAGGTAAAGTGTTTTATCGACAATTGCCTTTGACAAAATGGTAACCAACTCACACACACAAAGTGGTGGAGACAGATTCCATACATACTTTAAGAACAGGTAAGACAGAGCCCACAAGGCCAGGAAGGCGTGAACCTGAGAAGTGGCAAGTTGAGAAGCAGGGCCAGGAGCTAAGACTCGGCTCCTGCAACCCACATATAAGTGAGTACATATAAAGGCAAGTAAACAGCTTGCTAATCCCTCACTCAGCAGAGTAGACAGGTGTGATGTTAGGAAGGCTCATCCTCTTACAGCACCTGCACTCGCTACACCTGCATGCTTTCCCTATCCTCGACCGCTGCTGCCAGACGGGGCCGTACATGTCCTTCCCTCCAGACATCGCCCCCTTCTCTCCCCTCCCCCCACGTCCTCCGTCACCCCGTCTCCCTCCCTCAGTAGCATGTCTGCTGTGCGCACCACACCGTCATCCTGCTTTTGTTTTTTTGCGGATCAATTTCCTGATGGCTCATGAGCAGGGAGGAGGGGCGATGAGGGCGGTTGCCTGGGGGGTAAGGGCGGCTGCCTGCGCAACCGCCAAGTGGGCGGGACAGGCGCAGCTGGGGCGGTGGTGTCGGCGCCACAAGCAGGCCTCTAGGATGGGGCCTCCACGGCCAAATGCGGCGTAAGTACAAGTTCAAGATCAAGTTCAAGACCAGATTTAAGTTGCCTGCTGCATTATGGGTGACTGAGGTGGTTACCTGAGGGGAGACTGGCGCGGCCCTGGCTGAGGGGACGCGGCCCGCACACATGTCAAAGAGCTAAAGGAACACTTGAGGACGTGTAAGGAAGGTCAGGGATGAGAGAGGGGAACACGAAGAGGTGTAGGGAAGGTCATGGAAGAGAACACAAGAAGTAGAAAAGGGCAGGGAAGAAGAGAGGAAACACGAGCTGTAGGGAAGGTCAGGGAGCAGCCAGGAAAACTAAGTTTAGGGGAGGTTATGGAGAAACGAGGGGTGAGATAGTGTTGCGACAGAGGTGAATGGTTGATTAAGTGGAATAAGACAACTGTAAGGAAGATGAAAAACAGAGGCACTGGGAGGAAAAATATATGCAAAATAAGGGAAAATAAATGTAAGGGAAGATAATATAATACACAAGATAGTATAAAAAACAAGATAGTATAATAAACAAGATAGCCATACATTTAAAAGCAAATTAAGAGAAAAAATAAAAGTGAACAAAGGCAAGAGAAGAGTAAAGCGGACGTGATACAAGCAGAAATAAGATAAAGGGAAATACGCTAGGTAGGTGTGTGTGTGTGTGTGTGTGTGTGTGTGTGTGTGTGAGAGAGAGAGAGAGAGAGAGAGAGAGAGAGAGAGAGAGACCACCGAAAAAAGAAAATCTACTCGCTAAAAGGCCGCTCTTGGGATGACCCTTAAAACTCGCTCAGATGCCACAATGCCCTGACTATTAAAATAGCAAGAGCTGAACGCCCACCGCACCATAAAAAAAATTAACTAAAACCCTGAATTAAACAGCTAAATTGTTCCAAACATCTCTAGCTGCTGCCTTCACCTTTAATAAGCAACCTGATACAAGCACAGGAATACCCGGGGAAGGAGAGGGATGGGGAGGGGGAAGGGCGAAGAAGACTATGAATGAGGACCCACGGGTATAGAGGGAGGGAGGGAGGGGAAGTAGGTCATTGCTTCCTCCTGAGAGTCGTTCTCGTCAGCCGGAATCTGTTATAAAAAAAATTTACGATGACTGAAAAAGAAGAATGGCACTTGATAATGGTGCTTGCTATGGTTTGGCCGTCAGCTTAAAGATGGTCCTTGACACCAGTGAGATCTCAGCTTGAAGTGGATTTTGACACTGTTGAGACGTCAGCTTGAATACTGTTCTTGACACCATTGGGACAACTTGAAGGCGGAGCCTGATACAAGTGGGACGTCAGCCATGATGAAGTGATGCTCTTCAGAAAGGTTACTGCAGGAGTGAGGCTGGCGAGGACTGCACTGATTGGTATAATTATTGGTTGTCCATGAAGCTAGGTATTGTAGCTCGAGACCTAGAGCTCTGTTCTAATTACTTTATGCATAACAACAAGGAAATCATCATCTCTGATGTTGAAAGCTCTACTAAAATGACAAGTCAAACACGGACAAGTTGAGGTTAGAGATAAGCATCTTGAGTTCTCTTCCTCCACCAAAGAGACATAAGTCCTGAATAACCCAGATGGGTTATGATGATAAGACAGGTAGAAAATGAGGGGAGGGACGGGATAGTTAGTACCGTGCATTCTCACAGTACGATCGAACCCATATTTCATATACAAAATGCCCTGCCCAAAATGCCCTGCATACTAGGGGCTTTTGGCATGTACACCTCATGTAATCTCAATAACCAAATGTAATTCTTTGTATCATGTCCAAATAAAAATTATTATTATTATTATTATTATTATACAGTTTTGCAGCCTGTGCTCACAAGCATGAGAGTTTTTCGACTGTCTTGCTTGCTAAATTAAAAAAAGGGTTCTTTATATTGATTACGAAGTAAGAGTTCATCCCCAAGTTCACCAACTCAGTGTTGAAAGCTAAGTTTATTTTAGCAATCTCACACCAGGCAAATTTATTATATGCTGTTTAAGTGATCATTTGTGCTGTTTAAGTGATCATTTGTGCTTAGTAATTGTCAGATGTAACGTGTCAACGTTTACCTGATACAGATACAGCCGCTAGTTTGGCTATTCATATCCGTCATAACAATAGACAGTTCCTCTTTTGGCCATAATTCATTCCACAAGGCTGTTCAAGTGCCATTACCGAACGAATTTGTTCCCATAAGGAATAATGTAAAGAAGGTTAGTCCGTTTCAGATCCCCAAAAATACACTTACAAAAGCACTTACAATATTACACTTACATAATTGTTCGAGTTTTGAGGTGGCCGAAACTCGGGGGTCCACTTACAGGTTTGTAGGTCAAAAAACCCTCGCTTGATCATAGTCCCGCCAGCTAAACGTTTGACCACCAAGTAACACCCTGAACGGTACATTTCTGCCAACCAAGAGAACCTCTTCAGCAGACTGCTAAAGAGGAGCCTTGTTGTGAGTCAGAGATATACATTAGTCTTATCTACCTCTCCATGTGGCTTTGTTTATTCTGTATTTTCTAAATATATTTAATAACAGCTATATCTAATGTAAGTAGAACGTTAAACCAAAAATATTTACCCCAGCTTAACTTGTGTATTTTTTGCGTACAGGCGCGGAAACTGGTGAGTCTAGGAAGTGAAGCCCACTTGGTAAATGGACACGGATACACTCCTTCTCACCTGGCTTACCTTTCTGGACATTCTTTGGATAAGCCTACACCCAGAGACCAGGACAGGCCGCCCATGGGAAAACTGGAAGCCCTCACCCATCTTGTGGACGACGAGGAACTTCGATAATAGAAGAAAACATTTTATGGGTTATTTACACAAATAAAAAAGTAGTGAGGCTTGTTAGGTATCCCCGAAGTGGTACCTTAAAGGTACCACTTAGGTACCTTTATAATCATAACAAAGCGCTAAACCCATAATAGTCATACAGCGGTACTTTTAAGATGTTGCTTGACTTTTTTCTTCCTCTTTTCGATTTTATTTCGCTCATAACCCAAGAACGCCTCATCAAATCGGCGGCAATTTTTCAACACTTGTGTACGGTAATGGGAATCAAATTACTGGAACAACTGTCATGATAACATGCCCTATGACTAATATTGTTGAACCAACATTCTCAAACGTGTTAGGTGAAGATTTTACAATTTTGTGTCTGAAATGTTTATTCCTGTTAAATAATTTACAGTTTACCACTTCTAAATAGCATCAATATTTCATGGCTGATGCATATAATAATAATACTTTTATTTCTGTTCTGCAGTATACAGGTAATGTAGCCTACATGTAATAAAATATTTTACTCACAAGAAAAAACCACTAGCATGTGGTGCATTTCGGGCAGGACAGCACTACACTACACTACACTACACTACACTACACTACACTACACTACACTACACTACACTACACTACACTACACAACTCTACACTACACTACACTACACTACACTACACTCACACTACACTACACTACACTACACTACACTACACTACACTACACTACACAACTCTACACTACACAACTCTACACTACACTACACAACTCTACACTACACTACACAACCCAGCACACTACACTACATACCCCCTAACACCAGACTCACACACACTACACAACCAACAGCACTACACAACCCAGCACTACACTACACAACCCACACTACACACACAACCCACACTACACTACACAACCCAGCACTACACAACCCAGCACTACACTACACTACACTACACAACTCTACACTACACTACACTACAGTACACTACACAACTCTACACTACACTACACAACCCAGCACTACACAACCCAGCACTACACAACCCAGCACTACACTACACAACCCAGCACTACACTACACAACCCAGCACTACACTACACAACCCAGCACTACACTACACAACCCAGCACTACACAACCCAGCACTACACAACACAACCCAGCACTACACTACACAACCCAGCACTACACAACCCAGCACTACACTACACAACCCAGCACTACACTACACAACCCAGCACTACACTACACAACCCAGCACTACACTACACAACCCAGCACTACACAACACAACCCAGCACTACACTACACAACCCAGCACTACACAACCCAGCACTACACTACACAACCCAGCACTACACAACCCAGCACTACACAACCCAGCACTACACTACACAACCCAGCACTACACAACCCAGCACTACACAACCCAGCACTACACTACACAACCCAGCACTACACTACACAACCCAGCACTACACTGCACAACCCAGCACTACACTACACAACCCAGCACTACACTACACAACCCAGCACTACACAACCCAGCACTACACTACACAACCCAGCACTACACTACACAACCCAGCACTACACTACACAACCCAGCACTACACTACACAACCCAGCACTACACAACCCAGCACTACACTACACAACCCAGCACTACACAACCCAGCACTACACAACCCAGCACTACACAACCCAGCACTACACTACACAACCCAGCACTACACAACCCAGCACTACACAACCCAGCACTACACAACCCAGCACTACACAACCCAGCACTACACAACCCAGCACTACACAACCCAGCACTACACAACCCAGCACTACACTACACAACCCAGCACTACACTACACAACCCAGCACTACACTACACTACACTTCACTACACTCAGGATAGTGCCTACTAAGTTTCGTTTGGGTGATGACAAATTTACTATAGTAAAATAGTACACACACAAACTTGGAATCTTTGCCATTAGTGGTGAATGACTCGTCTGTTTGGTTTCGCCATTGGTCTGGTTTCCTGAACACAAAGTTCAAGTGTCCCAACAGGAGAATTTTGTAGAAATAGTGATATTCACTTCATATTCAATAACTAAGGAATGCTTCTTTTGATTGGCTTACAATTATTATTGAAGATGCATTCTATAAGGATTATACCCTCTAAGTAGCAGAACTACAAAGGGATCTGGACAGGCTGCAAGCCTGGTCCAGCAACTGGCTCCTGGAGTTCAACCCCACCAAGTGCAAAGTCATGAAGATTGGGGAAGGGCAAAGAAGACCGCAGACGGAGTACAGCCTAGGGGGCCAGAGACTGCAAACCTCAATCAAGGAAAAAGATCTTGGGGTGAGTATAACACCAGGAACATCTCCTGAGGCGCACATCAACCAAATAACTGCTGCAGCATATGGGCGCCTAGCTAACCTAAGAACAGCATTCCGACATCTTAATAAAGAATCGTTCAGGACCCTGTACACTGTGTACGTTAGGCCCATACTGGAGTATGCAGCACCAGTTTGGAACCCACACCTAGCCAAGCATGTGAAGAAGCTCGAGAAAGTGCAAAGGTTTGCAACAAGACTAGTCCCGGAGCTAAGGGGTATGTCCTACGAGGGAAGGTTAAGGGAAATCGACCTGACGACACTGGAGGACAGGAGAGATAGGGGGGACATGATAACAACATATAAGATACTGAGAGGAATTGACAAAGTGGACAGAGACAGAATGTTCCAGAGATGGGACACAACAACAAGGGGACACAGTTGGAAGTTGAAGACTCAGATGAATCACAGAGATGTTAGGAAGTATTTCTTCAGTCACAGAGTTGTCGGGAAGTGGAATAGTTTAGGAAGCGATGTAGTGGAGGCAGGCTCTATACATAGCTTTAAGCAGAGGTATGATAAAGCTCATGGCGCAGGGAGAGTGACCCAGTAGCGGCCAGTGAAGAGGCGGGGCCAGGAGCTTTGACTCGACCCCTGCAACTACAACTAGGTGAGTACAACTAGGTGAGTACAGGTAGGTGCAAATTTTAAATTTTGACGAAACTGTAAAAAAACCTGGAATCGGAGTCAGAACATCTTATCTCTAACAATTGTTGTAATGACTTCAAACTTTTATCACTGTTAGGCTTTACTGAAACAACTCGTCACTCACTTTCAGCTGTGTAAATTTAAATTTGCCTACATTATTAAGTAAATTGTTTCAAATATAACTAGATAATGCCTCTTCTGATGGTCGTCAAACCCAAAATACTGGTGTATCTTAATTGGAAATGGTTTTTATGTTGATTCTGGGCTGTCCGAGAGCCAATCTAACATTTTTTACAAATTCTTACAGGACTGTAGAAAATTTTAAATAGAATGTAAATAAAAGATGAAGACTGCAAAAAATGAACGCACATTCGCGGTTTTATGGTACTTTTAAGGTTAACGATGGGAGACATTCCTAGTTTTCGAAACATTCTCGGCAACATTTTCGTTTGCTTTCTCATAAATTTTAGTTTATTACTCGAGAACGCCTTTTCGCTTGGATTAAAAATTTTCAATGATTGTGTAATGCATCTAGAGTAAGATTCATGTTACTATCTGCATGCGTGGGTGTCCTGTCCACAATGCTACGTAGGTCAACCCCAAATTTTGTGTTCGTGTGATATATGGTGATAAGCTCCTCTGATCGGCTTCAAAAAATTTTAAACACTCTTGTAACCTACTTGTCAAAAGGTTTGCATATTGAGTACTGTGTGTTGATGCCATTTTGTTACCTTTAATGTCGAAACAGAATAGTATTATTTTACTTTATTGCATTTTCTTTCCCTTGCTTCGAACGAATTTGAATGCATCCCATTCCACAAGCGCTGTGAACCATACGGGTTTAGCGCTTTCCTCTGATTAAAATATAACATTTGTGAACGGCATCAATCTTCAAAGGCTGACGGCTCATTGAAATGGATGGAACGTTTCATGGGGTTAGGCTGTGTAGGCTGCAACTTGTGCTGGATTCTGTGCAATGACTGGAAAATGCATCTTCTGGTCAGCATTAAACTTTTAATGTCACAGTGTGTTAGACTATTTGCTTATCTTAGGTTAAATCACTTTCTTTCATGTGCCTATAACATCTGTGTCCTCAAGACCATTAATTTTCGTGTGTGTTATTTACCGTACTTAAAAGCTGATCAATCTTACTTGGATTGATTCTGACCTCTGCAAGTTTCAGTTTGTTTTTTTGTAAGAAATTGAAAAAAAAAATAATGCTGCTTTTCATGCGATAATTTCTGAGTGTTGCCCTGACAGCTTTAACCCTTCCTTGCTGATAACTTGATTTTGCAACTTATGAGCGGCTTTCAGCTTACAGTGCGTGTTTATTTTAGGATATTGGTCTGTTTGAAAGGTTTCAGTTACATCTTGGTTGTGTATGTTCTAATTTACCATTTTCAGTTAAGAAATCTGGATATTGGTTTCCATATGATGACCTGTGAATGCCTCTTCTGATTTCCCTCAAATCTTCAGATCTAATGTTCAACTGATTATCAACTTATGCCGTTCTCTGGACTATCCCAGTCGCGTGCATTGAGGCATAGGGTACTGGGGCTAAGGAATACGGGGATACCTTTCTCGGATCTAGTTTCCGTTGGGGTGATCCCGTAGAATGCGAAAGGTGCAGAGAGAGATTTCTAGATACGCTATCAAACCACAACATACTAGAGATGCATCGGATGTGAAAATTTAGATATCCGCGGATGCGGATGTGTATGAGAATGTTTTACTTATTTTGCGGATGCGGATGCATATGCGGATATCTGTTTACAGTAAAATGCGGATGCGGATGTAAGAAATTGTGCGGATGTTTCGCGGATGCGGATATCCAATACATCACTACGACATACGTCTCGGTCCACTCGGGAATTTAATTTAGGTCAAGGTTTGATAGCCGATCGTTGTACCATTTATCAATGTCATAATTAATTATAGGCCATGTATTATAAATGTAACAATCAGTATGACGGTTGCCAGAAGGGTGTACCTTGTGGCCCCTTCATATTCCTCTACACTTCTCTGTATGAGGAGTTTAGTTGAAAGCTGGACCTAGTACAAGTAGGACCTCGGGTGTTGCAGATGAAGATGTGATGAGATACGCTATTATGTGCCTCAACCAGCTCTCATTGCACTATATCATTCTCTTATCTACCCTTATCTCACCTATGGAATCTGTGCATGGGGCTCAACAACATTAAATCACCTTAGACCACTCATAACCCAGCAAAAGGCTGCAGTCAGGATGATAACAAATTCCCACTCTAGACAGCATACTCCACCTATATTCAGAACCTTAAAACTAATCAGCATAAAAAATATTCATACCTATTCATGTGCCTTCTACATACATAAAACTCTACATGCTAATATCAACCCTGCGCTCAGAATTCTCCTCAACAACTTTAATAGGTCCCACGAACATGACACAAGACACAGATCACTATTTGACATACCCCGAGTCCATACTAACCAATGTAAAAATTCTATGCACATAAAGGGCCCCAGAATCTGGAATTCATTACCAGTAAATATCAAGTTAACCTTGTCGGAAAATCAATTCAAGACTCTTCTCAAAAATCACCTACTCACCCTATACTAAATACTCATACTGTAACAAATTTTCAAACCCAATATTATTTTACTTAAGATGATCTCAATTTGATATGTTCATCCTCCTTAACACTTGTTGCAATTTCATATCATCATATTGTCATTTAAAATCTTATAGTATCATCATTTTCTTAATTTGAAATAAAATATATATCTAGAAGAAACTCTAAAAAAAATTCTAGTATTGTTATTATACTATATAGCATCAACATACTGTAACTTGAAATAAATTATTCAACTAGATTAAACTCAACCAATTTCTCTTGTATTGTCTTTTAATAGTATGTATAACCATATTATAATTTAAATAATACAGAACTAGAATAAACTCAATCAATTTCTTTAGCATTAAGTACTTAGTGAATAAGTCTCTAGAATAAACTGCCCCTAATGCCATGGCATGCCAGTGGCTCTCCTTGCATTACAGTTTTATAATTGTAACTACCAATAACATTGTACACTTGTAACATGCATAGAAATAAAAATATTATTATATTATTATATTATTATTATTATTATAAAGTACCACCATAGCAACAACGTCTCTCCTTACGGTCCTATTCACTTCCCCACTCTACCCACAACACGTTGACGCAACAGTCACATGTGCTTGATTGGGTCAAGTATCTTCTACGTAAACTACGATACTCATCACCTGTATTGTCGAACAGTTTTTATAATAACCTTTTTCAAAACAATAATGTTAAGTGTTGCAGTCCCAGCTACCTTGCTACACGAGTCACACTCACTACAAACTTTTTTCACCATCTAGCCTAGGAGATCAGTCAAGGGAAATTTTTTTGGGTCTGTCAAAGCGACATGAGGCAGTGAAAGCAAATTTCATTTATACTAAAAGACAAACACCAAAAAAAATATCCTTTTTGGAAAATTTGTGTCTTGTATGACAATTGGGAAAGTAGAGAGAGTGAGTCAGCTGCAGCTGCCACCCCTAGTACTGTCTTGGAGGACAGTGCCTGTAAGGTTATAGAAATGCAAGACAGTGCACCAGATGGAGACTGGTACTAGTATTGTAGTAACAGGAAATGACCAAGACATACAAGATTTAGAAATACAAATAGCAATACTTCCGGAGATGGACAAAAATGGGATGATACTTTAGAGAAGGGTGTTGATACACCACCAGAAATAACTGGTAGTGGTGCTGATGGTAGGACTGGTATTGAAGATAGTGGGGGGTCGGGAAAAACTGCAGTAGGGAACCCAGTCACAAAAAAATCCTGGCAAACAGAAATCAAATCTCTGCAAATTCTATGCCTTGGGTATCTGTAGGCATGGAATATCTGGGAAAACAGGTGGGACTTGGAATTTTGACCATCCAAAGGAATATGCAATTCTTCTCTTTGTAAACTATTTTACCCTGAAATGTGTTATTCTTCAGTCTATGAAGGAAAATGTTACAATACATACTGTCAGCAGAACAACAGATATTAGTGCCAGTACATACCATCAATATGACATTTATTTTTGCAAATATATAGCGTCTAAAGACATCAACAAAATACCTCTCATCAGTGGACTGCTTACAGAGTCAAATGCAGTGTTTGTGGCTTTCACAGAGACCCACACAAAGGATCACTATGACAACGAAATATGAATCCCAGGGTACAACTTATTCAGATGCGACAGAAAGAACAGGCAACAAGGGGAAAAGGGAATTGGCCTTTAGGTCAAAGAGTCACTCATTTGCTCGGAATTACTAAATATTAGTTGAAGTTTTGGCAGTAAAGATTGAAAACCAAAAAGCTTGTCATTACAAGCCACCAGATACAACTTCCCAACAATTCAAGGAACAGCTTTTGAAAATTGACTACTTAGAAAATCTTCCAACTCCAGCCCCAAATATCTTGTTGCTGGGGTGATTTCAACTTAAGACACCTGAAATGGAAGAATGTGACAAATAACGTTTTAGCAGAGATAACCCCATGAGGCAGCTTAGATGAAAATTCACACACATGAGCTATTAAATCTCTGCAACAAATTCTCCTTAAGCGAGCAGATAATGCAGCTAACAAGACTGGAAAATACATTTGACTTTATCTTCACTAACAATGATAATATGGTACGAAATATAACAGAATAAAAAACAATATACTCTTATCACAACTGAGAACCTAGGATAACACAAAAAATGTCCAAGTGACTTATTTCCATTGGGGTTCTTCTGACTTAGTTTCAGAGCTTGACACAAGAATCACTCCAAGAATTACAGCACTGTGATAAATTAAAGTCTAAGTAAAACATTTTGAGGAGTTAAGAATAGTGAGGAAGGCACCCCAATGGAACCCAATGGAAATAAGTCACTCTGACTTTTTGGGTTATCCTAGGTTCTCTACACATACGCTACTATGTATGATAATCTATGTAAATGTATTTGTGTATACCTGAATAAACTTACTTACACTACTGTCAAACTTGTTTACGTTGCTCTCGTGGCCGCCTCACTCCTACCACACGAGTTGATGCTTCATGCTTCATTACTTTAATTTATAAATGCTTCATATAACCGATAAGATGATAAATGAGACACTTCAGCAACTCTTAAGGTTCTTGTAATGGTTAGCATATGCACTTTAGCTGCTAAGCTCATACAAATATCCCTCCATCTTTTTTGGGTCACTATGTGCTTAATTGTTCACTTATTGAGGAATACAAAGATAGTACAATAACCTATGTGGCATGTCAAGATATCTTATTAATGAAAATAAGATACCAGATATACTAAGCAAATTTCCTAAATTTGCTTGTAACAGACAAGTGAACTGTAGATATAAATCCATATGTACACCTGTTAACCCTTTTGGGGCCTAGTTCCTAGGCCTTTTGTGTATCCATATGCTCTTGCGTTACCGTCATCATCTGACTAAGACCCGCGTCAGGAAACACTTGTCCTGTTTCCTGACGAACCTTACCTAACCCTACCGTCCATAGGATGAATATGGGGTGCACAATAAACTAGCCACTTCGGTGGCAAAATCTAAAAATCTAATCTACACATATTCTGCTATGTATGATAATCTGTGTAACTATTTGTGTATATATGAATAAACTTACTTAAGAACTGCATGATTTTGAATGAATAAGCTAAAGTATACAGGGTGTCCTGTAAGTCTGAAACCATAGAAAATTGAAGACGATATTAATAGAGGCTCTTATTTATAGAACGTTCAATGTTTCTATTATTATTTATATACAAATGTAGAAGAGATATCCACCCAAGTTTTGTTACCCGTGGTCTGGTGACAAAAGCTCTCGTTTCACACGGTGAGGTTCCGGGTTCGATTCCCGGCGAGGGTTGAAATATATTGTGCGTGTTTCCTTACACCAGTTGTCGATGTTCACCCATCAGTATAAAAATGGGCTGTTTAGTCGACTGGTGTGGGTCGCATCCCGGGACAAAATGACCTAATTTGCCCGAAATTCTTTGCATAACAAAGGGCTTTCTATATAGTAATATGTCATTGATGTCAGCTAGGCCAATAACTCATTACAGATGTGACCGGGTGTAGACTAGTGAATTGCGCATTACTTAATAATTTGTGCATGATTGTAACCTTGTATAAACATAAGTAAGTAAATTTACTTACATGATTCATTACCTTTGAAACTTGTGAGTTCATTACTTTTGTACCTTGTTCAGATATCAAAACTTTGGGGCCCAGTCTCTGGACCCATTATGTACCTCTGTAATCTGTAAATACCTTTGTAACTTGTCATGATTGAGACCAGATCTACCTGAGTTCATTACCTCTGTAACTTGCTCAGCTATCAAAACTTTGGGGTCCAGTCCCTGGACCCATTATGTACCTTTGTAATCTTTTGACTACCGCCCACAGACTGGGTAAGAGGTGCATAATAAAGATATTAAACTAATAAGGCCTGTATACCTTGTACATGTACTTGTAAAAGTAGATATTATTATTATTATTATTATTATTATTAATATTATTATTATTACCTGGAGGGTGTTCCCGGGGTCAACGCCCCCACGGCCCGGTCCATAACCAGGCCTCGTTGTGGATCAGGGCCTGATCAACCAGGCTGTTACTGCTTGGCCGCACGTAAAACAAAGTACGAACCACAGCCGGGTTGGTCAGTTCAGTTTGATATCTTTATTATGCACCCCATACCCATCCTGTGGGTGGTAGTCAAAAGATTACAGAGGTACATAATGGGTCCAGGGACTGGACCCCAAAGTTTTGATAGCTGAGCAAGTTACAAAGGTAATGAACTCACAAGTTACAAAGGTAATGAACTCACAAGTTACAAAGGTAATGAACTCACAAGTTACAAAGGTAATGAACTCACAAGTTACAAAGGTAATGAACTCACAAGTTACAAAGGTAATGAACTCACAAGTAACAAAGGTAATGAACTCACAATCTACAAAGGTAATGAACTCACAAGTTACAAAGGTAATGAACTCACAATCTACAAAGATAATGAACTCACAAGTTACAAAGGTAATGAACTCACAAGTTACAAAGGTAATGAACTCACAAGTAACAAAGGTAATGAACTCACAATCTACAGTTTAGTTTGATATCTTTATTATGCACCCCATACCCATCCTGTGGGCGGTAGTCAAAAGATTACAGAGGTACATAATGGGTCCAGGGACTGGACCTCAAAGTTTGATAGCTGAGCAAGTTACAAAGGTAATGAACTCAGATGGTCACAATCATGACAAGTTACAAATGTATTTGCAGATTACAGAGGTATATATAGGGTCCAGAGACTGGGCCCCAAAGTTTTGATAGCTGAACAAGGAATAATGGTAATTAATTCACTAGTTACAAGGTAATGAATCATGTAAGTAAATTTACTTACGTCTGTACATGGTTGCACTCATGAACAAATTATAAAGCAATGAGCAATCTATTAGTCTACACCCAGCCACAACTGTAATGAGTTATTGGTGCAAATTTTAATTGTTGGGTCACACACACACACATATACATATACACATACATATATACACACACATACATATACATACACACATACACATACACACATGTACATACACACACACACACACACGTGTCAATGCTTTATTTACAGGGAGCAAAGTCAGGGTATTTTTCCAGAATGGTCTGTAATATACCACTGTGGATAAAATACTTTGACATATCTTGAACATTTCTGAATGAGTAGTCTCTGAATTCATTAATTTTATCGCACTCCAGTACATAATGACGCAGGGTGTGACAATAATCCAACTGGCAAAGTTTACATCTTGTTTGGTCTACATCTGGTGGTGGTGATTTAACCTGCCAAAGATACTTGTAACCCAGCCGGAGGCGGGCGGTAGTGACATCCAAGAGTCTGCTTATTTTGTTGGATGCACCATAGACATGTGGCTCCTCCTGCATGATAGAATGATGATAGATGGACTGACTGGTATCAAACTCCCTGAGTCTTAAGTCAATAAAATTCAGTTGAAGTTCTTTTCGTATTATTGTTCTCAAACTGCTAACTGACAAGCCAAGATTGTAATCTATCCCCTCTTTGAAAGCATAAAACTTAGCCAATTTATCAGTTCTATCATGCATCTGAAGACCAATGTGAGATGGAATCCACAGCATGTGCACTCTGACTCTACTATCCAGAATCCTACCATACCTGTGCCTGGCTTCTGACACGAGCATGCTACAAGTTATACTTGATGAATCTACAAAGGTAATGAACTCACAAGTAACAAAGGTAATGAACTCACAATCTACAAAGGTAATGAACTCACAAGTTACAAAGGTAATGAACTCACAAGTAACAAAGGTAATGAACTCACAATCTACAAAGGTAATGAACTCACAAGTTACAAAGGTAATGAATCATGTAAATAAATTTACTTACGTTTATACATGGTTACAATCATGAACAAATTATAAAGTAAAGAGCAATTCACTAGTGTACACCCTGTCACAACTGTAATAAGTTCTTGGTGCAAATTTTAATTGTTGGGTCTCACACACACACATACATACATACAAACCTCGGCAAAGGAGAAAGACCTTGGAGTGAGTATAACGCCTAGCACGTCTCCGGAGGCACACATCAACCAGATAACTGCGGCAGCATATGGGCGTCTGGCAAACCTTAGATTAGCGTTCCGTTACCTTAACATGGAATCGTTCAAGACACTGTATACCGTGTACGTCAGGCCCATACTAGAATATGCAGCACCAGTCTGGAACCCACACCTGGTCAAGCACGTAAGGAAACTAGAGAAAGTGCAAAGGTTTGCGATAAGGTTAGTTCCACAACTCAGGGGTCTGTCTTATGAAGAAAGGTTGAGGGAAATAGGACTAACAACACTGGAGGAAAGAAGGGTCAGAGGAGACATGATAACGACATACAAAATACTGCGGGGAATTGACAAGGTAGATAGTGACAGGCTGTTTCAGAGAGGGAACACAGAAACAAGGGAACACAACTGGAAGCTGAAGACTCAGATGAGTCAAAGGGATGTCAGGAAACATTTCTTCAGCCACAGAGTAGTCAGGAAGTGGAATGGACTAGAGAAAGATATAGTGGAGGCAGGAACCATACATAGTTTTAAGACAAGGTATGATAAAGCTCATGGAGCAGGGAGAGCAGAGACCCAGTAGCAGACAGCGAAGAGGCGGGGCCAGGAGCTGAGTCTCGACCCCTGCAACCACAATTAGGTGAGTACAATTAGGTGAGTACACACACGCACATACAACAGGCCCAGTTTTCAATCGACATGTGACTAGAATATATGGCAACCAACACACATATACACACACACGCGTGGCAATGCTTTATTTACAGGGAGCAAAGTCAGGGTATTTTTCCAGAATGGTCTGTAATATACCACTGTGGATAAAATACTTTGACATATCTTGAACATTTCTGAGTGAGTTGTCTCTGAATTCATTAATTTTATCGCACTCCAGTACATAATGACGCAGGGTGTGACAATAATCAAACTGGCAAAGTTTACATTTTGTTTGGTCTACATCTGGTGGTGGTGATTTAACCTGCCAAAGATACTTGTAACCCAGCCGGAGGCGGGCGGTAATGACATCCAAGAGTCTGCTTATTTTGTTGGATGCACCATAGACATGTGGCTCCTCCTGCATAATAATAATACTAATAATAATAATAATAATTTTTATTTCTATGCATGTTACAAGTGTACAATGTTATTGGTAGTTACAATTATAAAACAATTATAAAACTGTAATGCAAGGAGAGCCACTGGCATGCCATGGCATTAGGGGCAGTTTATTCTAGAGACTTATTCACTAAGTACTTAATGCTAAATAAATTGATTGAGTTTATTCTAGTTCTGTATTATTTAAATTATTATATGGTTATACATACTATTAAAAGACAATACAAGAGAAATTGGTTGAGTTTAATCTAGTTGTATAATTTATTTCAAGTTACAGTATGTTGATGCTATACTAGTATAATAACAATACTAGAAATTGTTTTTAGAGTTTCTTCTAGATATATATTTTATTTCAAATTAAGAAAATGATGATACTATAAGATTTTAAATGACAATATGATGATATGAAATTGCAACAAGTGTTAAGAAGGATGAACATATCAAATTGAGATCATCTTAAGTAAAATAATATTGGGTTTGGAAGTTTGTTACAGTATGAGTATTTAGTATAGGGTGAGTAGGTGATTTTTGAGAAGTCTTGAATTGATTTTCCGACAAGGTTAACTTGATATTTACTGGTAATGAATTCCAGATTCTGGGGCCCTTTATGTGCATAGAATTTTTACATTGGTTAGTATGGACTCGGGGTATGTCAAATAGTGATCTGTGTCTTGTGTCATGTTCGTGGGACCTATTAAAGTTGTTGAGGAGAATTCTGAGCGCAGGGTTGATATTAGCATGTAGAGGTTTATGTATGTAGAAGGCACATGAATAGGTATGAATATTTTTTATGGTGATTAGTTTTAAGGTTCTGAATATAGGTGGAGTATGCTGTCTAGAGTGGGAATTTGTTATCATCCTGACTGCAGCCTTTTGCTGGGTTATGAGTGGTCTAAGGTGATTTAATGTTGTTGAGCCCCATGCACAGATTCCATAGGTGAGATAAGGGTAGATAAGAGAATGATATAGTGCAATGAGAGCTGGTTGAGGCACATAATAGCGTATCTTAGATAATATACCTACTGTCCTTGAGATTTTCTTGGAAATTTGTTGTATGTGTGTTTGGAATTTAAGACTACTGTCAAGGTGGATTCCTAGAATTTTCCCTCTGTGAGCCTTGTGATGGGTGAACCATTTAGCGTTATGTTAAGTGGAACATTTGCAGCTTTGTTTCCAAACTGAATGTAGTAGGTCTTGTCCGTATTGAGAGTAAGCTTATTTGTCATCATCCATGTTGATATTTTCTGTAATTCGGCATTAACTGTGTTGGCTAGTACGACTGGATTTGGGTGAGAGAAGACATATGTTGTGTCATCTGCAAACAAAATGGGTTTGAGTAGTTGTGATGCATTCGGTAGGTCATTTATGTAAATGAGGAATAGGAGTGGCCCCTGGACACTACCTTGAGGACACCGACTGTAATTTGTTGTGTGGAAGAGTTCTCTCCATTTGTGTTCACGTACTGACTTCTGTTGCTAAGGTACGACTTTAGGTAGTTGAGGGTGCCCCTAATACCATAGTGCGCTAATTTTGTGAGCAATAAATCATGGTCGACTGTATCAAATGCTTTGCGTAGGTCTATGAAGATTCCCAGCGGAACTTCTTTCTTCTCAAGTGCGGTGTATATTAACTCTAACATGTGTGTTATAGCATCGTTTGTGCTCTTGTTGGTCCTGAATCCAAATTGACAGGGGTTTAGTACATTGTGTGAGACGAGGTAGAAATAGATCTGTTTATGAATTAATTTTTCGAAGATTTTAGAAAGCAGTGGTAAATTTGAGATTGGTCTATAATTGTTCATGTCAGTTTGGTCACCTCCTTTGTGGATCGGGGTGACCCTAGCTATTTTGAGAATTGATGGGAAGGTTGAAGATTCAATGGATAGAATGATGATAGATGGACTGACTGGTGTCAATCTCCCTGAGTCTTAAGTCAATAAAATTCAGTTGAAGTTCTTTTCGTATTATTGTTCTCAAACTGCTAACTGACAAGCCAAGATTGTAATCTACCCCTCTTTGAAAGCATAAAGGAGCTGTCTTTAGGTGCTTGTCCACAGGCCTCTTGCAGACAGTCAGGGGTCTATTGGTAATCCCACTTATGTATGTTGAGAGGCAGTTGAATAGTTTTAGGCCCCTAATACTTATTGTGTTGTCTCTTAGCGTAATCATGGAGGGATGTTGCACTGCTTAAGAGTCTTTTGCTTTTATAGAGAGTGATTTGTGTGTGCAGATTTGGGACTAGTTCCTCTTAAGGACCATAACAAAGTAGCAATTGCATCTGCTCGGAAAATGACAGGATGGATAATGAGAACCTTCAAAACCAGGGATGCCAAGCCCATGTTGACACTTTACAGATCGCTTGTTCTATCTAGGCTAGAATATTGCTGCACACTAACGGCACCTTTCAAGGCGGGTGAAATTGCTGACCTTGAAAATGTGCAGAGAACCTTCACCGCACGCATAAGTGCGATAAACCACCTCAACTACTGGGAACGCTTGAAGTTCCTAAACCTGTACTCTCTAGAACGCAGGCGGGAGAGATACATTATTATATACACATGGAAAATTCTCGAGGGCTTAGTACCAAACTTGCACACAAAAATCACTCCCTACGAAAGCAAAAGACTCGGCAGGCGATGTAACATCCCCCAATGAAGAGCAGGGTGCCACTAGCACGTTGAGGACAACACAATAAGTGTCAGGGGCCCAAGATTGTTCAACTGCCTCCCAGCATACATCAGGGGATTGCCAACAAACCCTGGCTGTCTTCAAGCAGGCACTGGACAGGCACCTAAAGTCGGTACCTGACCAGCCGGGCTGTGGTTCGTACGTTGGACTGCGTGCGGCCAGCAGTAACAGCCTGGTTGATCAGGCTCTGGTCCAACAGGAGGCCTGGTCACGGACCGGGCCGCGGGGGCGTTGACCCCTGGAATTCTCTCCAGGTAGACTCCAGGTAGATATATTATCATGTATCTTTTTCGCCTGAATTCCAAGGAGTACAGGTCAAGGGACTTCAACCGTTCCCAGTAATTTAAGTGCTTAATTATATTTATACATGCAGTGAAAGTTCTCTGTATATTCTAGTAATTAAAATATGTCTAAGGTACACTGCATGATTAAATAAGAGCCTCTTAATATCGTCTTCAATTTTCTATGGTTTCAGACTTATAGGACACCCTGTATATTTTAGCTTATTCAAAATCATGCAGTTCTTAAGTAAGTTTATTCAGATATACACAAATACAGTTACATAGATTATCATACATAGCAGAATATGTGTAGATTAGATTTTTAGATTTTGCCACCGAAGTGGCTAGTTTATTGTGCACCCCATATTCATCCTATGGACGGTAGGGTTAGGTAAGGTTCGTCAGGAAACAGGACAAGTGTTTCCTGACGCGGGTCTTAGTCAGATGATGACGGTAACGCAAGAGCATATGGATACACAAAAGGCCTAGGAACTAGGCCCCAAAAGGGTTAACAGGTGTACATATGGATTTATATCTACAGTTCACTTGTCTGTTACAAGCAAATTTAGGAAATTTGCTTAGTATATCTGGTATCTTATTTTCATTAATAAGATATCTTGACATGCCACATTGGTTATTGTACTATCTTTGTATTCCTCAATAAGTGAACAATTAAGCACATAGTGACCCAAAAAAGATGGAGGGATATTTGTATGAGCTTAGCAGCTAAAGTGCATATGCTAACCATTACAAGAACCTTAAGAGTTGCTGAAGTGTCTCATTTATCATCTTATCGGTTATATGAAGCATTTATAAATTAAAGTAATGAAGCATGAAGCATCAACTCGTGTGGTAGGAGTGAGGCGGCCACGAGAGCAACGTAAACAAGTTTGACAGTAGTGTAAGTAAGTTTATTCAGGTATACACAAATACATTTACATAGATTATCATACATAGTAGCGTATGTGTAGAGAACCTAGGATAACCCAAAAGTCAGAGTGACTTATTTCCATTGGGTTCCATTGGGGTGCCTTCCTCACTATTCATAACTCCTCAAAATGTTTTACTTAGACTTTATTTTATCACAGTGCTGTAATTCTTGGAGTGATTCTTGTGTCAAGCTCTGAAACTAAGTCAGAAGAACCCCAATGGAAATAAGTCACTTGGATATTTTTTTTGTTATCCTAGGTTCTCTACACATGCTGCTATGTATGGTAATTTTTGTATAATTGTATTTGTGTACTATACCTGAATGAACTTACTGGCTCACTGATACGACCCCAGCGGCAGTGTCACCGACCAGGAAGAGAATAAAAGGTAATAATAATTATTATTTCTACAAGTACATGTTATAACTTATACAGACCTAGCTGACTTTAATGACATACTATTCTATATAGAAAGCCCTGGTTATGCAGAGCATTTCGGGCAATTTAGGTTAATTTTATCCCCAGGATGCGACCCCACTAGTTGGCTAACACCCAGGTACCTACTTATGCCAGGTGAGCAGGGACAGCAGGCGTCTTAAGGAAACGCCCAATGTTTCCACCTGTACCGGGGATCCAACCACGGACACTCAGTGTGTGAGCTAAGTGAACTACACACCAATGAAGCTACAGAAAGGCAGGAAAGTGATATCTTGTATAGTTAACATTCATGTACCAATTATTTTAAACTGATCCTTTCTATTTAATGTTCATGTTAATAAATCAGTTCACTTTATTCCTATAGTTACTAAAACTGATTTTTACACGGTTGAGTTACTTAGCTGTTTTAAGTTTTAAAATCATCATTACTGATTGCTACTGTATCTTATAGCTAGGCCATATATAATAAGATATTACAAGGACCCCAATGGAAATAAGACACATTGTTTGATTTTTTGGGGTTATCCTAGGTAATTTACACTTAGTTTACTATTACTATCTATCAGCCCACATCAGGATTCTAACATGGATAAAGACACAAAGGCAGTACATTTATAAAGAATCACATTATACTACGTTTGTGTACCTGTCCATCCTGTCTGTATTTTATATAATTTCTATCATCTAAGATTACATTATTTAGCTTATAACTGCAATAGTTTTAGTCTGTCTTATTAGAAACTTACACTTGTCTACATTGAACTGCATTTACCACGTCTCCGACAACATCAACCTATTTAAGTCATCTTGTAGCTTTGTAGTGTTTTCAACATGAATTATTTGACTGCCTGTTTTAGTGTCATTGACAAACCTACTTACATTGTTACTTGTACCCTCATTTGTGTTATGGGTAGATTGCGGGTAACAAGGATCCCAACACTGACCCCACTTATAGTGGGTTCCGATTCTGATCTTTTTTTTTTTTTTATATATGTATGTAAATCAATCTTTCAGGTAATGAGCTCTTTATCTTACCTCTGCTCAAGGACCCCAATGGAAATAAGTCACTTTGATTTTTTGGGTTATCCTAGGTAACCTACACACATGCTGCTATGTATGACAATTTATGTGTAACTGTATTTGTGTGTACCTGTACCTGAATAAACTTACTTATTTACTCGTTCCAAAGCCCTGCCCTATTCCAGGATGTGACCCACAGCAGTCCACTAACTCCCTGGTACCTACTTAATGCCAGGATTGAACCACCAACACTCAGTTTGTAAGCCGAGTGTGTTGCCAACCAAACCATGGGACTACTGTATTTGCTGAATTATCTTAATCAGTCTTCTATGTGTTACTTCATCAAAGGCCCTATACTCAAGACCAGGATAGAGAATAAGATATTCTGTCTTGAATACTCTAGTGAAGATAGTAAATTTGTACGGCAAGAATTTCCTTTTGTAAAAGTGCTAAGACTTGTTGATAAAATTACATCTTTCAGGTTGGCTTCGAATTGGATTCATAATTAATGATTTCATCAACTTTCCCACAATTGAGGCTTGGCTGATTGGTTTATAATTTGAAGCAAAGGACCCATCTCCTGCTTCGTAAATGTTAGCTATGATATTTACCACTTATCCGGTATGGAACCCTTTGTAGTGATTTGTTGAAAAGACTAGCTAATGGTTTCTTAAGTTCTTTCCTGTGGTCCTTTAAAACAACTCATCTTTTTTATCTGGTGAGTTTACCACTAGTAACTTTGATACTGCAGAATTTTTGTCCTGACCTGTATAATTATTGATTTCTGGGTTTTGCTTGTGAAAAAAAACAGAAGACAAAGTGTTGAAAATGGTACACATTTCTTTTTCACTAATAGTAAGCAGACCTGAGTTACAATGAAGCAGGCCTATCTTTTACCTAACTTTATTCTTAGCTACCTGAAAGAAACCCATTGGATTTTTTTTTATTTAGATCTCTTAAATTGAGTACAGTGGTACCCAGAGTTTCGGCCATAATTTGTTCCAGAAGGCTGTTCGAGTGCCGTTACCGAACGAATTTGTTCCCATAAGGAATAATGAAAATTAGCTTAATCCATTTCAGACCCCAAAAATACACTTACAAAAGCACTTAAAAAATACACTTACATAATTGTTCGAGTTGGGAGCTGCTCGTAACTCGAGGTACTATTGTATATTGTTCAATAAGATGGCACTACCTCCTTGATTCACATATACATTGGAGTGTGCCATAGGGGTGTTAACCCCTCAGAGCACTTTCTATATAAATTCTGTTAATAGATCTCACAAAGTAAAACAATTATCCATCTTTTAGGTGGATTATTAAAATACAGTGGACCCCCGAGTTTCGGTCATAATTCATTCCAGAAGGCTGCTCAAGTGCTATTACCGAACGAATTTACTTCCTTAAGGAATAATGTCAAGTAGGTTAGTCCATTTCAGACCCCCAAAAATACACTTACAAAAGCACTTACATAATTGTTCGATTTCCAAGGTGACCGAAACTCGGGGGTCCACTGTATGTAAATTTACAAGAAAAATTGGAAATGGATTTGGAACAATGTAGACACCTTAATTTAGGTGTGGAGTGATGCAAGCTGTTGCTACTGCTGCTTATAAAATATGTATACAGTGGACCCCCGAGTTTCGTAAACCCCGGAAATCGTACATTTATGTAAGTATAATATTGTAAGTGCTTGTGGAAAAGTATTTTTGGGGGTCTGAAATAGACTAACCTACGTGACATTTTTCCTTAAGGGAGTAAATTCGTTCGGTAATGGCACTTGAGCAGACTTCAGGAGTGAAGTTTTTACGAAACTCGGGGGTCCACTGTATACTGCACATTTGAGCAGTACACAAACAAAATTCATTGTATAGTCGCTTGTTAAAAGTGCTGTATATTTTATAGAAATATTTGCTGTAATTAATTCTCCTGCATTCAGTATTCATTATGTATTTAGTATTGATTTATTACCCCATGTCTTAAGGTATTACAGTGGTACCCCGAGTTTCGGCCATAATTCGTTCCAGAAGGCTGTTCAAGTGCCGTTACCGAACGAATTTGTTCCCATAAGGAATAATGTAAATTAGATTAGTCCGTTTCAGACACCCAAAAATACACTTACAAAAGCACTTACAATAATACACTTACATAATTGTTCGAGTTGGGAGCTGTTCGAAACTCTGGGTACCACTGTATTATTGTTGGTTTATGTATTGTATACTGTCTGGCATTCTATACTTTATGTATAATTATCTGTTACAGATGTTCAAGATTGAGTTAGAGCAAATTTTTGAAGACTGTCAACGAACAAGAGCTTCATGCCTTAAACTTGTAAAAGCTTTGAACAAGGTATATCTAAAGGTACTGTAAATAACATTATTTACAGTAGTAGTTTGATTACTTTTTTGATTGTGTGTACACTATAAATCAGATTAATTATCTTTCTTTTTCCTATTACACTTGTTTTATCTTTAAAAGATTATTGATGCAATAGAAGATGATCAAAATGTGTATGTAATAATTGTTGTATGTACTGTATATCATTATAGTACTAGGACAGAAATACTGTATTATACATTTGATTTTTATATAATTGTTATATGGAATAAAAGTCTATAAAATGTATTTCTTTTTAGTATCTTAAAATTAAGAAAAAATAAATTCATGAACACAGTACAGTGGTACCTCGAGTTACGATGGTCCCCAAAATCGCCCTTTTATGCAAGTTTTTTTTTTTAAATGCTTTTGTAGGTATATTTTTGGGGGTGTAAAAGGACTAGTCTATTTTACATTATTCCTTATAGGGATAAATTCGTTTGGTAATGGCACTTGAACAGCATTCTCGAACGAAAAAATATCGTAACTCGAGGTACCACTGTATTGGGAATAATTTTATTTTATAGTTTTGTTTCCATTTCATTTAAAAGTGTAATACGTATGTTCTTTTTTTTATAATTTTGGTCCCTCGAGGACCATGAATATCTTTTAGAAACACACTTTTGCATAAGCATATATTTCTTTTATAGGAAATTTCATGAGGAATCCAAAGAATTTGTCACACTTAGCACAGGTATAACAAGTAGAGAAAAATTATGAAATACCAAAAGAAGGTAAAATTCTTAGGCCAAGGCTGCCAAATGTCTACCCAAGATTTTTCCCTTCCTTTAGACACATCCAAATAGGATCCAGTAAGAAAAATGTATCCTCCTAAAAGTTCTTATAGGTCTTATGGCTAGGGAATGGAGTACAGTGGATCCCCGAGTAACGAGCATAATTCATTCCAGAAGCCTGCTCAAGTGCCATTGCCGAACGAATTTACTCCCTTAAGGAATAATGTCAAGTAGGTTAGTCTATTTCAGACCCCAAAAATACACTTACAAAAGCACTTACAATATTATACTTACACAATTGTACGATTTCCGGGGTTTACGAAACTCCGGGGTCCACTGTACATGTAGTAAATAAAGATACAGTGGACCCTCGGTTTTCATTGAAAATTCTTTCCAGAATGCTGTTTGAGTGCCGTTACCGAACAAATTTGTTCCCATAAGGACAAATGTAAATTAGATTAGTCATTTCAGACCCCCAAAAATACACTTACAAAAGCACTTACGAAAATACACTTACATAATTGTTCGAGTTTGGAGGTGAACGAAAACCGAGGGTCCACTGTACTATTATTATTATTATTATAATGTTAGAGGATCTCACCTTCAGAGACCACAACAATGTACATATCTACTGCATCTGCTAGAAAAATGATAGGATGGATATTGAGAACCTTCAAAACTAGGGACGCTAAGTCCATGATGATTCTCCTCAAATCTCTTCTCTCTAGGCTGGAATACTGCTGTACACTAACTGCCCACTTCAAGGCAGGCAAAATTGCTGACCTGAAGAGTGTACAAAGAACTTTCACGGCACATACAAGTACAAAAAGGCACCTAATTTACTGTGAACGGTTGAAGGCCCTAGATTTGTATTCCCTGGAATGCAGGTGAGAGAGAGACATGATAATACTATACACTTGGAAAATCCTAGCGGGATTAGTACCAAACTTGCACACGAAAATCACTCCCTATGAAAGCAAAAGACTCAGCAGGAGATACAACATTCCCCCAATGAAAAGCAGGGGCACAACGAGTACACAGAGACAACACAATAAGTGTCCGGGGCTCAAGACTGTTCTGCTTCCCAGCATACATATGGAGGATTACCAGTAGACCCCTGGCTGTCTTCAAGAAGGCAATGGACAGGCACCTAAAGTCAGTACCTGACCAGCCAGGCTGTGGTTTGTACGTCAGTTTGCATGGGGCCAGCAGTAACAGCCTGGTTGATCAGACTCTGATTCCACCACGAGACCTGATCTCAGACTGAGCCGTGGGGGCATTGACCCCCGAAACCCTCTCCAGGTATACCCCTCCTATTTTCCAGCCCAGATTTATACACTATTTTGGTCATCCTCTTCTCAGTCTGGGTGAAATCCCAGAGGCCTTAACCCTTTCAATGTTTACATCCCCCAAATTGAAAGCACCTTCTGTGTCGCAATTTTTTATTTTTTTTATTTTTTGAAATGGCAGAGAAACTTTGTTTGAAGATTGACACCACAATTATAAAATTTGATGGAATGCTTATGGAATTGGGAGCACTTTACGTATCCTATTAAGTATCCAGAAGTCAGTGATTTGGCCAGTCTTACATTATTTGCAACAAATTCCAGTTTAGAAAGAGTCCAAAGCAAACTGCATTACAGTCACAAAAACTTTTCCTCTGTTCATTAATCACAAAAAAAATTGAAAATTTTCCTGGCTAATAAACCATAATGAAGAATGCTTGTTCATGGTTTAGGTTGTCCTAATAATTGAAGCAGACTTAGTAAAAATAAAAGACGGGAGTGTAGTGGGGGGCCCATATTTTTACTAGGAAAACTGCCAAAAATCAACCATTTTTTCCACTTTTGGAAAGCCTTTTACAGGTCACTTTTGATTTGAAACTCACCAATATCTCTATTTCAGCAAGAAACAGTCAATAAAACCATCAAAACCATCCTTAATAGCTGTCTTGCCAAAAATACGTAGACAATGTAATATTAGGTAACCCTCTGAACTGCAACATCTTCAGCCCTCCTTCTGAGTGCAGGCACTGTACCTCTCACTTCCAGGACTGAAGTCCAGCTAAATAATTTCCCTCAATCCCTTCATAAATATTACCTTGTTCACACTCCAACAGTACGTCAGACCATGAAATCCATTTGTTTCAAATTCCATCTCAGTCTAACGTGCTCACACAAACCTGCTGGATGCTCAAACCTCCCAGGCACTCAAAACCTCTCTTACCCCACACTCCTTTTTATATGTACATACATAAAGTATGAATGCATTGGTAGAAAATTATACAAGAAAAATATATGTTTATCATGCATTCTTTAAGAAAATCATAAATTTTTCTGTTCTTCTTGACCCATCTCTCTCATAAATGTTGGTGCTTCTTACATGCATAAATAGACATCTTTCTTTCTTTCAACACGTCGGCCATTTCCCACCGAGGCAGGGTGGCCCAAAAGGAAAAACGAAAGTTTCTCCTTTTACATTTAGTAATATATACAGGAGAAGGGGTTACTAGCCCCTTGCTCCCGGCATTTTAGTCGCCTCTTACGACACGCATGGCTTACGGAGGAAGAATTCTGTTCCACTTCCCCATGGAGTTTAGAGGAAACAAGAACTAGTAAGAAAATAGAAAAACCCAGAGGGGTGTGTATATGTATATGCTTGTACATGAATGTGTAGTGTGACCTAAGTGTAAGTAGAAGTAACAAGACATACCTGAAATCTTGCATGTTTATGAGACAGAAAAAAGACACCAGCAATCCTACCATCATGTAAAACAATTACAGGCTTTCGTTTTACACTCACTTGGCAGGACGTTTTACCATTTGCATTTGGTAAAAAACTTTAAAAATATTTTGGAACCAATTAACTGTTCATAAATAGTCAGTTGGTTCCAAAATGCTAATGTTGTAAGTGCAGAATATTGCAAGTTGGGGTCTTACTGTATGCAAAACAGACAAGCATATTGGATGCTTTATTAAGTCGATGTTTATGTGTGAGGATAAATTTTTCAAGTTTAGAGAGAGTACGTTTAAAAATTGGAGTTTGTAGTCTAAATGTGTTAAAACATGGTATAATTTAAAGTTTGAGTGAGCTTTTAAAGATAAATAAAGATGTTAAAAATAAGTTTAATAATGTTTTCAACACTCTTTGGGGTATTGGAGGGAAAGAGACATTATCTTTTTTTCATAATTATGTACATCATAAAATTGGATTGAGGTATTCTGGGATTTGACCTGGGATACCTTCATCAATTATATTAATGCAAATTAACCATATCTAATTCATCTGTATTTTCCACAGAAAGTTGACATTCATGATTCACTGGTGTTCATCTTATGCACGGATATTATAACAGCTCCACAAAGCCCATAGACAAAAGTGCTTGTGCATTGTTTCAACCTACTCCAGTTGACACCAGAGAACTTCACAAATCTTAGATAAGTTGGTGTGCTAGTTGCTAGACTGTTAAAGGTGAGGTAATTGCTGATGAAATATTTGAGTTGTAGCTATAGCAGAAATAAGGGTAATATAAATTAGACCTGTGCAATGCTTGGAAACTTATTAAGATATGTTTTGCTTATCAGGAGCTTTTTCAATACAGTGAGGAAAACTTGTGCAAATATAGCAGACAAACAGTTGGTATGTAGGCTAGGCATGTGGGGTACTGTAATTTCACCTGACAGCTGGATCTTGGTAACCTTTCATCATTGTAGTTAAGAAAGAGGAATTCAGGTTTCATTATACAGCTCTGTACATCATTAGTAAGGCCTTACATTACACAGCTCAGTTCTGGTCTCAACCCTGGAGAATGAATATAAATGCATTCAAATACAAAATTCAATGGATTCTACTTTTATTGGAAACTTCTGTTTTAGCAAAAGAGTTGTAGATGAGTTAAACAATGTGAAAAGCAAGTTGTTTTAGAAATAGCTTAGATAAACATACGAGCGAGAAGGTTTGCATTTGAGAAGGATCTGCTTAGCGTGGGCCAGTAGGCCTCTTGTAGTGTTTCTCATTCATATGCTCTTATATTAAAACCCATGGTGTTCTATACAGCTGTATTACTAATTCAAGGCACTAACGTCTGTAGATTTTTTTGTAGACAAGTCTTGCCTCTTAATTCATTAGAAAGTTGTGGCTATTCCTACTTACATGCATGCATGCATGCATGCTGCTTTGAGATTATAAGGCAAACTTATTAGTGTTCCTCAATGTGTTTATAATCTTGGGTTTTTTCATATAGCCTTTATTGCAGCCCCTGCTAAAGCAAACTGGGGCTTCATCAGTCTTGTTGGTTTTTATTGTGTTATGCCAATTGTCTTCAGTTGTGGGTGAGGTAGAAAGGAAAATAGTTTTGAGAAAATCTTGTGGATGATGCTTTAGTCTTCTAGGAATTTAGGGCTACTGATCTTTTAACCACCTAAGAATCCAATTACCACTTTTCATTTCATTAGTCAGAGTGGAAGTGCATCAGGTCATCTTTGTTTGCAGGCTTATGAGTTAGTGTACTTGGAAAGTTGGTTTGCCACCATCTTTTCACAGACATTTACCGAGGAAGAGTTAGCTATTCTAGCTTGAATTTCCCTCCAAGTGCTTCATGTACAGATTGACTAGCATTGCACTGACTGGTGACCTATTGCCTTCCCAGAACACTCTGTAAGGTTATCATAGGAAAAACAGTTGAAATTGCTGAGAAGTTCAGGCAGATCTGCAAAGTCCTTGGCTGGAATGGAAAGGTCGAGGTTGGAGTTGACCATGCCTCAAAAAACATCTATAGCCTATTCTGTGGGAAAAGTGGTAAATAGGAAAACTATATAGAAACTTGCAACTACAGTGGTTCCTTGAGTTAGGATAATTTTGAGTTTTATTCTATTTTAAGAGCCTCAAAAGAAAGTAATAGAAACAAACAACTCTTGACAGTTTTTTTCAAAAGGCAGTGGTTGGAGGAACTTCTTATTCCAACCGGTAACCACCTCTTCATTCTCTTCCCCACTGACACTCCAACTCTAAGAGTCCAGGAGTCTTGGAATGAATAGCCATAAAACCATGTATTTTAGGGTTTGAGTTTTGATAGTTTCGAAGTATAGGTTAGTTTCTGAGGTGCACTCCCAGTGTCTAAGGTGATGGGCTTGAAAGGCACAATACTTTGCATCTTAGGAAACCCATAGATACTTGATGGTTTGGGGTTGCTGGGAATGAAGTATAGAGGTATCTTCTCTTGTTTTGTTCACTTGAAAATCTGTCTGGCTTGATAGAAAACATTTGCTGAATTTATTTACTGTTTTGCAAGATATAAGTTCTTATGTGTTAAAGTTACTTAGCAAATGAGAGAGTGGGTGAGATGTTATCAACAAATTTTGTTGAAAATAAGAAAAAGTTTTGGAGTGAGATTAATAAGTTGAGGAAGCCTAGGGAACAAATGGATTTGACAGTTAAAAATAGGAGAGGAGAGTTATTAAATGAAGAGTTAGAGGTATCGGGAAGATGGAGGGAATATTTTGAGGAGTTGTTAAATGTTGATGAAGACAGGGAAGCTGTGATTTCGTGTATAGGGCAAGGAGGAATAACATCTTGTAGGAGTGTGGAAGAGCCAGTTGTGAGTGTGGGGGAAGTTTGTGAGGCAGTGGGTAGAATGAAAGGGGGTAAAGCAGCTGGGATTGATGGGATAAATATAGAAATGTTAAAAGCAGGTGGGGATATAGTTTTGGAGTGGTTGGTGCTATTATTTAATAAATGTATGGAAGAGGGTAAGGTACCTAGGGATTGGCAGAGATCATGTATTGTTCCTTTGTATAAAGGCAAAGGGGACAAAAGAGAGTGCAAAAATTATAGGGGAATAAGTCTGTTGAGTGTACCTGGTAAAGTGTATGGTAGAGTTATTATTGAAAGAATTAAGAGTAAAACAGAAAGCAGGATAGCAGATGAACAAGGGGGCTTTAGGAAAGGTAGGGGGTGTGTAGACCAAGTGTTTACAGTGAAACATATAGGTGAACAGTATTTGGATAAGGGTAAAGATGTTTTTGTGGCATTTATGGATTTGGAAAAGGCGTATGATAGGGTAGATAGGGGGGCAATGTGGCAGATGTTGCAGGTGTATGGAATAGGAGGAAGGTTACTGAAAGCAGTGAAGAGTTTTTATGAGGATAGTGAGGCTCAGGTTAGAGTGTGTAGGAGGGAAGGGACTATTTCCCAGTAAAAGTGGGCCTTAGACAAGGATGTGTGATGTCACCGTGGTTGTTCAATATATTTATAGATGGGGTTGTAAGAGAAGTGAATGCGAGAGTCTTGGCAAGAGGTGTTGGGCTAAAAGATAAGAAGCAAATACAAAGTGGGAGTTGTCACAGTTGCTTTTGCTGATGACACTGTGCTTTGGGAGATTCTGAAGAGAAGCTGCAGAGGTTGGTGGATGAATTTGGTAGGGTGTGTAAAAGAAGAAAATTGAAAGTGAATATAGGAAAGAGTAAGGTGATGAGGATAACAAAAAGAATAGGTGACGAAAGATTGGATATCAGATTGGAGGGAGAGAGTATGGAGGAGGTGAATGTATTCAGATATTTGGGAGTGGACATGTCGGCGGATGGGTCTATGAAGGATGAGGTGAATCATAGAATTGATGAGGGAAAAGGGTGAGTGGAGCACTTGAGTCTGTGGAGACAAAGAACCTTGTCCATGGAAGTAAAGAGGGAATGTATGAGAGTATAGTTATACCAACGCTCTTATATGGGTGTGAAGCATGGGTGATGAATGTTGCAACGAGGAGAAGGCTGGAGGCAGTGGAGATGTCATGTCTGAGGTCAATGTGTGGTGTGAATATAATGCAGAGAATTCGGAGTTTGGAAATTAGGAGGAGGTGCGGGATTACTAAAACGATTGTCCAGAGAGCTGAGGAGGGGTTGTTGAGGTGGTTTGGACATGTAGAGAGAATGGAACGAGACAGAGTGACTTCGAGAGTGTATAAATCTGTAGTGGAGGGAAGGCGGGGTAGGGTCGGCCTAGGAAAGGTTGGAGGGAGGGTAAAGGAAGTTTTGTGTGCGAGGGCTTGGACTTCCAGCAAGCATGTGTGAGCGTATTTGATAGGAGTGAATGGAGGCATATGGTTTTAATACTTGACGTGCTGTTGGAGTGTGAGCAAAGTAACATTTATGAAGGGATTCAGGAAACCGGCAGGCCGGACTTGAGTTCTGGAGATGGGAAGTACAGTGCCGGCACTCTGAAGGAGGGGTGTTAATGTTGCAGTTTTATAACTGTAGTGTAAAGCACCCTTCTGGCAAGACAGTGATGGAGTGAATGATGATGAAAGTTTTTCTTTTCGGGCCACCCTGCCTTGGTGGAATCGGCCGATGTGTTAATAAAAAAAAAAAAAAAAATATTATATATACTAATTATTATACTAAAAATATTATCCAGAGGGCTGAGGAGCAGTTTTGAGGTGGTTTGGATATTTAGAGAGGATGGAGAAAAATAGAATGACTAGGACTTATAAATTTGGGGAGGAGGGAAGGAGGGGTAGTGGTCGTCCTAGATGTTGGAGAAAGGGGGGGGGGGTAAAGGTTTTGGGTACTAGGGACTTGACATCCAACATTCTTATGTGAGTATGTTAGGTAGGAGTGGGTGGCAAGTGGTTTTTATGATTTTATATGCTGTTAGAGTGTGAGCAAGATAACATTTATGAAGGGTTTCAGGGAAACCAGGTAACTGGACTGAAGTCCTGGATGTTGGAAGTACAGTGGAACCTCGGTTTTCATGATTAATCCGTTCGAAAAAGTCAAATCATACGAAAACGGAAGCATTGTTTCCCATAAGAAATAATGTAAATCCAATTACTCCGTTCCAGACACCCAAAAATATTAACAAAAAATACATTTTATAGAGAATAACCCTAGTTTTACATACAAACTAGGGCATACGAAAACTAAGGTTCCACTGTATAGTGTCTGCAGTTTGTTGGGTCATCTGAACTGTAATTTCAGCATGCTTCTGGGAAGCTAGTGATTGGGTGAGTAACAATGAATGTTTTCTTTGACGGGTCATCCTACCTTGGTGATAGACAGCTGGAATGTTAAAAAAGTGGCTTATGTTTTTATGAACTGAGGATATTACAAGATATCGTTAGTGGTGACTGGTTCATCAGGCAATAAGCCACATACAGTCTCCCTCTTCAGAAAGTTTTTTTGTGGCTATCTACTAAAATAACAATTGAGCTTGGGTTTGGATACATTGCATGTACGTATACTAAAAAAAACGTAAATGGCTCATTTCTGCCGATCAACTAAAGTAAATAACGACATTTGTATTGTATTTTTCAAAAATAGGTTGCTGGAAAAATTAACAGCATCCTAAAATGGAAGCTGCTAGCCCAATAGTGTTGACTTCGGAGTCACCATCATACGAGTTGCTTTATTCTAATTTGTACTTGCTTTCTCTTAAAAATGTTGATAATTCTTCTGTGCTTTCTTCCTATATACAGTGGTACCTCTACTTACAGAAAGGTGGGCTAGTGCAAGTATGAGTAGTGGGGGGGTTGAAGAGAGTTGGGATTGTTTTAAAAAGGCAGTATTAAAATTTGGGGCAGAAGTTTGTGGCTATAGGAGGGTGGGTGCAGGAGGAAAGAGGAGTGGTGGAATGAAGAAGTAAAGGGTGTGATAAAAGAGAAAAAGGTAGCTTATGAGAGGTTTTTACAAAACAGAAGTGTTAATAGAAGAGCAGAGTATATGGAGAGTAAAAGAAAGGTGAGAGAGTGCAAAAGAAGAGCAGAGGAAAGAATGGGAGAGGCTCTGTCAAGAAATTTTGCTGAAAACCAGAATTTTTTTTGGAGATAAACAAGGTAAGAAAGCCTAGGGAATGAATGGATTTGTCAGTTAAAAACAGAGTATGGGAGTTAGTAGATGGGGAGCTGGAGGTATTGGGTAGATGGCGGGAATATTTTGAGGAACTTTTAAATATCGATGAAAAAAGGGAGGCGGTAATTTCATGTACTGGCCATGGAGGTACAACATCGTTTAGGAGTGAGAAGAGAAAGGATGTGAGTGTGGGGGAGGTGCGTGAGGCATTACGTAGAAGGAAAGGGGGTAAAGCAGCTGGAACTGACGGGATCATGACAGAAATGTTAAAAGCAGGGGGGGATATAGTGTTGGAGTGGTTGGTATTTTTGTTTAATAAATATATGAAAGAGGGGAAGGTACCTAGGGATTGGCAGAGAGCATGTAAGAGAGATTGTAAGAATGATAGGGGAATAAGTTTACTGAGTATACCAGGTAAAGTGTATGGCAGGGTTATTATTGAAAGAATTAGAGGTAAGACAGAGAGTAGGATTGCAGATGAGCAAGGAGGCTTTAGAGTGGGTAGGGAATGTGTAGATCAAGTGTTTACAGTGAAGCATGTATGTGAACAGTATTTAGATAAAGGTAGAGAAGTTTTCATTGCATTTATGGATTTAGAAAAGGCATATGATAGAGTGGATAGGGGAGCAATGTGGCAAATGTTGCAAGTGTATGGAATAGGTAGTAAGTTACTGAAGGCTGTAAAGAGTTTTTATGAGGATAGTGAGGCTCAGATTAGGGTTTGTAGGAGAGAGGGAGATTACTTCCCAGTAAAAGTAGGTCTTAGACATGAATGTGTAATGTCACCATGGTTGTTTAATATATTTATAGATGAGGTTGTAAAAGAAGTAAATGCTAGGGTGTTGGGGAGAGGGGTGGGATTAAATTATGGGGAATTAAATGCAAAATGGGAGTTGACAGTTACTTTTTGCTGATGATACTGTGCTTATAGGAGATTCTAAAGAAAAGTTGCAAAGGTTAGTGGACGAGTTTGGGAGGGTGTGTAAAGGTAGAAAGTTGAAAGTGAACATATGTAGATAAGAGTAAGGTGATGAGGGTATCAAACGATTTAAATAAAGAAAAATTGGATATCACATTGGAGAGAGGGATTATGGAAGAAGTAAATGTTTTCAGATATTTGGGAATTGACGTGTCAGCAGATGGGTTTATGAAGGATGAGGTTAACCATAGAATTGATGAAGGTAAAAAGGTGAGTGGTGCATTGAGGTATCTGTGGAGACAAAAAACGTTATAAATGGAGGCAAAGAAGGGAATGTACGAAAGTATAGTGGTACCAACACTGTTATATAGGTGTGAAGCATGGGTTGCAAATGCTGCAGCGAGGAGGAGGCTGGAGGCAGTGGAGATGTCCTGTCTAAGGGTGTAAATATTATGCAGAAAATTCGGAATGTGGAAATCAGGAGAAGGTGTGGAGTTACTAAAAGTATTGGTCAGAGGGCTGAAGAGGGGTTGTTGAGGTGGTTTGGTCATTTAGAGAGAATGGATCAAAGTAGAATGACTTGGAGAGCGTATAAATCTGTAGGGAAAGGAAGGCGGATTAGGGGTCGTCCTAGAAAAGGTTGGAGGGAGGGGGTAAAGGAGGTTTTGTGGGCGAGGGGCTTGGACTTCCAGCAAGCATGTGTGAGCGTGTTAGATAGGAGTGAATGGAGACGAATGGTTTTTGGGACATGACGATCTGTTGGAGTGTGAGCAGGGTAACATTTTGTGAAGGGATTCAGGGAAACCAGTTAATTGATTTAGTTGGACTTGAGTCCTGGAAATGGGAAGTACAATGCCTGCACTTTAAAGGAGGGGTCTGGGATAGTGACAGCTGAGACGGACTATTCTCAGCTGTCGTATCCGAGTGCCTCTGCAAAGACAGTGATTATGTATGAGTGTGGTGAAAGTGTTGAATGATGATGAAAGTATTTTCTTTTTGGGGATTTTCTTTCTTTGGGTCACCCTGCCTCGGTGGGAGACGGCTGACTTGTTGAAAAAAAAATTCATCATTAGTGTCTATGTACAGTTGACGATCATAATTTGCATGAGTTTATGTTCCTGAAAACTGTTACTAATGATTTCTGTGTCTTATGGACTGAAAAAATTATGGGGAAAAAATAGTGGTGTGTTCTTCAGACCTCAGAGAGTTGTAACAAATTTTTTGTCATAAAAATACTATAATTGTTTCATCTTGCCTAACATTGCCGATGGTGATGATGTGTGAAATACCTGAACTAAAGTGAGGCTCGGACAGTTAAAGGAATATTTTTTTTTTATAACAAACTGGCCATATCCCACCAAGGCAGGGTGTCCCAGAAAAGAAAAACAAAAGCTTCTCTTTTTTAACTTTAGTAATGTATATAGGAGAAGGGGTTACGAGCCCCTTGTTCCCAGCATTTTAGTCGCCTCTTACGACATGCATAGCTTACGGAGGAAGAACTCTGTTTTACTTCCTCATGGAGTTAAAGGAATATACTTTAACTAAAAACTGGTTACATTAATAGTATACTTTATTTGTTGCTTATCTTTCAAGTCAGGTTCAGGATGCTTAGCATGTTGAAGCAAGTGGAGAAGTTGACTGTGAGACTGTTCCTCATTCTTTTTGCTGTTACATTTAGGATTACTCATTGCACAAGCCCTTATCTTTTCTAGGTTTAATAAACAAAAAAGATAAAAAAATAAAATACACAGTACGTACATACAATATTTACCTTAAAATACAGAGCTAGGCGCCCTTCCCTTGTGCAACTGTTGTACAAAAATGGCAATAACGGCAGAAGAGCGGTAAAAGCACCGAATATAATGAACAATAGCACAATTGAAAGCCAACAAAAACGTGGAACTGAAAAGAGGGGTGCAATATACATTGGGCCGTCCTGTATTCTTTTGAAAAATTCTGAAGAGAAGTTACATAGGTTGGTAGACAAATTTGGAAGGGTATATACAAGTACCATCTGACTTATGACCGAGCTTGGTTCCAACCAACCGGTCATAAGTCAAAATGGACCCAAGTCGAACCTTAGAAAATTGCCAACATACTGGGTAGGACATAATGTCAAATCTTTGCTATATGAAGTACCTACATAGTAGTGTATGTTACTTTTTACTAAATATTTTACTACTGTATATGCTACCAGACGTATGTTACTTTTTACTAAATATTTTACTACTGTATATGCTGCCAGACGTATGGTCGTAAGTACAAGTGGTCACATGTCGAGCAGGTAGTAAGTCAGATGGTACATACTTGTATACCCTTCCAAATTCTTTTATCTATAAAAGAAGGAAATTAAAAGTGAACACAGGAAAAGAGCAAAGTGATGAGAGTAACAAAAAAAATTAGGTAATAAAAGATTCAATATCAAATTAGAAGAAGGGAGTATGGAGGAAGCAAATATGTTCAGATATTTGGGAGTAGGCTTGTCAGCGGACAGGTCTATAAAAGATGAGGCAACTCAGGATTGATGTGGCAGGGGGAGGGTGGTGCATGAAGGCATTTGCAGAGACAGTCTTATCCATAAAGGCAGATAGGAGAATGTACCAGAGTATAGTGGCACGAAACACTTATATGGGCATGAAGCATGGGTTTTAAATGTTGCAGTAAGGAGGAGGCTGGAATCAGTGGAGATGTAACTGAGGGCAGTGTGTAGTGTGAATATGCGGAGAATTTGTGGCTTGGAAATTAGGTGGTGTGCAGTTACTAAAAATATTCTTCAGAGGGCTGAGGAGGCATTGTTGAGGTGGATTGGACATTTAAAGATACCTGGAGAGGGTTTCAGGGGTCAACTCCCTCGCAGCTTGGTCTGAGACCAGGCTGTGGTGGATCAGGGTCTGATCAACCAAGCTGTTACTGCTGGCCTGAGCAAAATAGGATGACTAGGAGGATGTATAAATCTGGGGTGGCGGTAAGGAGGGTAGTTGTTGTCCTAGGAAAGGTTAGAGGGAGGGGTAAGGATTTTGTGTGTGAGGAGCTTGAACATCCAGCAGGCTTGTGTGAGCATGTTAGACTGGAGTGGAGACAAGTGGTTTTTATTATATGTGCTGTTGGACCTAGGTAGTAGGTTGGTAGACAGCAACCACCCAGGGAGGTACCACCTTCCTGCCAAGTGAATGTAAAACGGAAACCTGTAATTGGTTTACATGATGGTAGGATTGCTGGTGTCTTTTTTCAGTCTCATAAACATGCAAGATTTCAGGTATGTCTTGCTACTTCTACTTACTCTTAGGTCACACTGCACAGGCATTTCTTTCTTTCTTTCAACACGTCGGTCGTTTCCCATCGAAGCGGGGTGGCCGAAAAGGGAAAACGAAAGTTTCTCCTTTTACATTTAGTAATATATACAGGAGAAGGGGTTACTAGCCCCTTGCTCCCGGCATTTTAGTCGCCTCTTACGACACGCATGGCTTACGGAGGAAGAATTCTGTTCCACTTCCCCATGGAGATAAGAGGAAATAAGAACAAGAACTAGTAAGAAAATAGAAGAAAACCCAGAGGGGTGTGTGTATATATATATATACAGTGGAACCCCGGCTTACGATGTTATCATCTTACGTTATTTTGTAACCGATATTTATAACGTAAGAAATTTGTTTGTGACTTACGATGTTTGCTTCGTTTACCGACATTCTACCGGACGTGTCCGCTAGCGCCCAGCTGACGCGCACTCCAGGGAGCGTCAGTGCTATTGTTTACAAGCGAGAGCGACCACCCACCCACACCCACGCATTCATACCAGTATATTGTCATTATTCCACTGTTTTTAGTGCTTGCAACTGCTAAATAAGCTACCATGGGTCCAAGGAAAGATCCTAGTGCTAAGCCTGTGGTAAAGAATGTGCAGGGAGTGAAGCATTTATGCAGGGAGTGTAGCATTTATGCAGGGAGTGTAGCATTTATGCAGGGAGTGTAGCATTTATGCAGGGAGTGTAGCAGGGATGCAGGGAGTGTAGCAAGGATGCAGGGAGTGTAGCAAGGATGCAGGGAGTGTAGTAGGCATGCAGGGGTGTAGCATTCATGCAGGAGTGTAGCATTCATGCAGGGAGTGTAGCATTCATGCAGGGAGTGTAGCATTCATGCAGGAGTGTAGCATTCATGCAGGGAGTGTAGCATTCATGCAGGGAGTGTAGCATTCAAAGAAAAGGCCAGTAACCCCAGAAAAACTTGGTACCTGCAGTGTTAATGGAAGGATTCCCCTTCAAACACTAGCATACTACTCCACCTTCTCCCCTCCTCCACACATCAACAACTCTTCAATTAATGTAAGTGACATGTTATTGTTCAATATTTGCATGTGTATTTAGGTATTCTTTATTAAATTATTTATTATTTAATGTCAAAAAATTCTAAAAATATTTTATTTAACTACTTTTGGAAGTCTTGGACGGATTAAATTTATTTCCATTATTTCTTATGGGGAAAATTGATTCGTTTACGATTGTTTCGCTTTAAAATATGCCCTCTCTGACGGATTAATATCGTAAGTCGGGTACCACTGTATATATGCTTGTACATGAATGTGTAGTGTGACCTAAGTGTAAGTAGAAGTAACAAGACATACCTGAAATCTTGCATGTTTATGAGACAGAAAAAAGACACCAGCAATCCTACCATCATGTAAAACAATGGTAGGATTGCTGGTGTCTTTTTCTGTCAAATAAACATGCAAGATTTCAGGTATGTCTTGCTACTTCTACTTACACTTAGGTCACACTGCACATGCATTTATAAGCATATATATACATACACCCCTCTGGGTTTTCTTCTATTTTCTTACTAGTTCTTGTTCTTGTTTATTCCCTCTTATCTAAATGGGGAAGTGGAACAGAATTCTTCCTTTGTAAACCATTCATGTCGTAAGAGGAAACTAAAATGCTGGGAGCAAGGGGCTAGTAACTCCTCCTGTATACACTACTAAAGTTTAAGAGAAACTTTTTTTTTTTTTTTCATGGCCACCCTGCTTTGGTGGGATATGGCCAGTTTGTTGAAAGAAAGAAGAAAGATGTGCTGTTGGAGTGCAATTAAGGTAGCATTTATGATGGGATTCAGGAAAATCTCTTAGCCAGACTCGAGTACTGAAGGTGGGAAGTACAGTGCCTTAACTCTGAAGGATGGGTGGGGATGCTGCAGTTTGGATGGTCTTCTGAACTCTAATGTCAACTCACTTCTGGCAAGACAGTAACTAAATGAATGATAGTTAAAGTGATTCTTCTTTTCTGTGGGAGATGGCTGGTGTGTTTAAAAAAAAATCCGTAAATATCAGAAATACTACCGATTGAAGGTAGAAGTTTTCAAGAAGCTGCATTACTTCTTTGTACAAGGATGGCTATGTGGGTTGCTTCCCTGATTGACCAGATGGTCAACAGGCAAGGACTGGGGGGTATCATGTGCATGTGGAAAAACTTGAGTTTAATTTAGAGTAATAAAATAGTCTAGTTTTTCTTCTCATTTCAGGCTCAAGAGGATTACTACTTGTGGAAATTGGAGATGATCTAGACAAAATTTTGAGAGTGGATAATGGATGGCATTTTCTCGGGATATGCAGAGACTTGAAACTCGCATATAGTTTAGAAATTGCAAAAGGTATGATTAAACTCAATGTTTTGTAATACAGTGGTACCTCGGTATATGTCCACTTTGGAATAAGTCCAACTTGGTATATGTCCTGTTTGGATGCAAAAATTTTTGCTTGGTACACGACCTTTGTTTGGAATACGACTCGCGTTCTAGAACTTGTATGGGTCACGACACCACGCGCTACCCTTGTTTACCTCTCTCTCGATGTGGAGGAGTTAGTGGAGGGGCACAAGCAAGAGCTGACCACTGAGGAGCTGCAGGAACTTGAGAAGGAGGAGCAAAAGACTTAAGATGGATGCACTCTTCAGGCTCAGAAGAGGAGATAGAGGAAGCCCCTACTTCATTAATCAAGGAAATCTTTGCCAAATGGATGGACGTCAAAACTTCGCAGAGAAGTACCACCCCAATAAAGCCTAAACAAGCCGTAATAGCATTGTCTGGAATGAACAGACAATGTCACATTTCCAAAACATCCTGAGGAGAAGGCAGAAGCAAAGTTCTTTGGACAGATTTTTAGTAAAAGTCAAACCTGGTGAGCTTCAATCAGGTCCAAATAGGAAAAAGAGAAAAGAGAAGGGGACTCTCCTTCCAAACAATAACATTTCCTCCTCCTCCCTTCTCAGCACTATCCTAGTAGGCACACTACTCTTTTCAGCAAAGTAAAGTGAGGATAAATTTGCATTTATTTCATCTAATTCTTTTGTATTTATGTTTGTATTTTAGTATTAAGCAGTGTTTAAATTACATATTTTAGTATTAACCCTTTGACTGTTTCGGTCGTATATATACGTCTTACCAGCCAATGTTTCGGACGTATTTAGACGCATAAATTCTAGTGGCCTCAAATCAGGCAGGAGAAAGCTGGTAGGCCTACATGTGAGAGAATGGGTCTGTGTGGTCAGTGTGCGCAGTATAAAAAAAATCGGGCAGCCAGTGGTGCATTGTGCATTGTTCAGCATGCCTAGCGGTAAGAATTATCTGACTCCTTGGCGCATCTGGGACTCTTCTCTTCCTCAATGATAGCTCTAACACAGATGAAAGTGTCTCTGAAGATAAATTTCATGGTTTTGAGGAGTTTGTGACTGAAAGAAATGCCCAGGATACCAGAAGGAAGAAAGGAAGAGATGAGAGGAAGGAAAGAAGAGATGAGAGGAAGGAAGGAACAAAAGAAGTAAGAAAGGAAGGAATGAAGGAAGAAAGGAAGGAAGATATGAGAGGAAGGAAGGAAATATGTAAGAAAGGAAGGAATGAAGGAAGAGATGAGAGGAAGGAATGAAATATGTAAGAAAGGAAGGAATGAAGGAAGAAAGGAAGCTAGGAAGGTAGGTATGAAGGAAAGGAAGGAGGTTGTGGGGAAGAAGACATGGGTCCCCTTTTGTGTTGACAGGTTGACAGGCAGTGTGGTTGGTGAGTAATGGTATAATATGTCATTTTGACAGCTGCCTTACCCTGACTCAGCAAATTTAGATGTACACACACACACACACACACACGTCAGGAAGTGGAATAGCTTGGGAAGCGATGTAGGGGAGGCAGGTTCCATACATAGCTTTAAGGAGAGGTATGATAAAGCTCATGGAGCAGGGAGCGTGACCCAGTAGCGGCCAGTGAAGAGGCGGGGCCAGGAGCTATGACTCGACCCCTGCAACCACAACTAGGTGAGTACAACTAGGTGAGTACGTACGTACACACACACACACACACACACACACACACACACACACACACACAATCACACAATCAGATGGTGGCCTAGTGGGTAAAGCTCTTGCTTCACGCACGGAGGGGCCGGGTTCAATTCCCGGTGGGGCAGAAACATTTCGAAGTGTTTCCTTACATACACATACACACACACACATATATACAACAGGCCTAGTGTCTAATTGACATGTGCCTAGGACAAAATGGTAACACACACACACCTGGCGGGGCCAGGAGCTGAGTATCGACCCCTGCAACCACAATTAGGTGAGTACACACACACACACACACACACACACACACAGTGTTTTGTTACACACACACACATACATACAACAGGCCTAGTGTCTAATCGACATGTGCCTAGGACAAAATGGTAACTAACACACACAAAAAAAAATAAAAACTGAGGGGGAGGTGAAGCAGTTACTCAGTGACCTTGATACCTCAAAGGCGATGGGTCCGGACAATATCTCCCCATGGGTCCTTCGGGAAGGAGCTGAGGTTCTGAGTGTGCCACTTACCATAATATTCAACACATCACTTGAAACTGGAAAAAGGCCAACGTAGTCCCCATCTTTAAAAAATGAGACAGAAAAGAGGCACTAAACTATAGACCAGTGTCACTTACGTGTATAGTATGCAAAGTCTTAGAGAAAATCATCAGGAAAAGAATGGTGGAGCATCTTTAGCAGAACAGGATAATCAACGACAGACAGCAAGGATTCAGGGAAGGCAAATCCTGTGTAACAAACCTCCTGGAGTTCTATGATAAAGTAACAGAGGTAAGGCAAGAGAGAGAAGGATGGGTTGACTGCATTTTCCTGGACTGCAGGAAGGCACACAGTTCCTCATATGAGATTAGTAAAGAAGTTGGAAGACCAAGCGTGTATAACAGGAAGGGCACTGGAATGGATCAGGGAATACCTCACAGGGAAGCAACAACGGGTCATGGTGCATGATGAGATATCACAGTGGGTGCCGGTGACGAGCGGTGTACCGCAGGGGTCAGTCCTAGGACCAGTGCTATTCTTGGTATATGTGAATGACATGACGGACGTGATAGACTCAGAAGTGTGTCTGTTGGCAGTTGATGTGAAATTAATGAGGAAAATCACATCGGAGGAAGACCAAGCAGGACTTCAAGAGACCTGGACAAGCTTGACATCTGGTCTAGCAACTGGCTCTCGAATTTAACTCCACCAAATGCAAAGTCATGAGGATCGGAGAAGGGCAAAGAAGACCGCTGACAGAGTACAGGCTTGGTGGACAAAGGCTACAAACCTCATCAAAGGCGAAAGATCTTGGTGTGAGTATAACGCCAAGCACGTCTCCGGAGACACACATCAACCAGATAACCGCGGCAGCATATGGGCGACTGGCAAACCTAAGATTAGCGTTCCGTTACCTTAACAAGGAATCGTTCAAGACACTGTACACCATGTACGTCAAGCCCATACTAGTGTATGCAGCACCAGTCTGGAACCCACACCTGGTCAAGCACATCAAGAAATTAGAGAAAGTGCAAAGGTTTGCGACAAGGCTAGTTCCACAGCTCAGGGGAATGCCATATGAAGAAAGGTTGAGGGAAATAAGACTAACAACACTGGAGGACAGAAGGGTTAGAGAAGACATGATAACGACATACAAAATACTGCAGGGAATCGACAAGGTAGATAGTGACAGGATGTTCCAGAGAGGGAATACAGAAACAAGGGGACACAACTGGAAGCTGAAGACTCAGATGAGTCAAAGGGATGTTAGGAAGCACTTCTTCAGCCATAGAGTAGTTAGGAAGTGGAATAGTCTAGCGAACGATACAGTGGAGGCAGGAACCATACATAGTTTTAAGACAAGGTATGATAAAGCTCATGGAGCAGGGAGAGCAGAGACCCAGTAGCGGACAGCGAAGAGGCGGGGCCAGGAGCTGAGTCTCGACCCCTGCAACCACAATTAGGTGAGTACAATTAGGTGAGTACACACACACACACACAGAGCTTGGAGCTTTGAAGTGCTAATTGCAGTTGATGGAAAGTGTCCAGTCATTATATATGTGTACAAGACTCTCAGAGGGAAAATTCCTAGGAATTTACCTTGACAGTAGTCTTAAATTCCAAACACACATTCAACAAATTTCCAAGAAAATCTCAAGGACAGTAGGTATATTATCAAAGATACGCTATTATGTGCCACAACCAGCTCTCATTGCACTATCATTCACTTATCTACCCTTATCTCACCTATGGAATCTGTGCATGGGGCTCAACAACATTAAATCACCTTAGACCACTCATAACCCAGCAAAAGGCTGCAGTCAGGATGATAACAAATTCCCACTCTAGACAGCATACTCCACCTATATTCAAATCTTTAAAACTACTCACCGTACAAAACATTCATACCTATTCATGTGCCTACTACATACATAAAACTCTACATGCTAATATCAACCCTCCACTCAAAATTCTCCTCAACAACTTTAATAGGTCCCACGACCATGACACAAGACACAGATCACTATTTGACATACCCTGAGTCCATACCAACCAATGTAAAAATTCTATGCACATAAAGGGCCCCCGAATCTGGAATTCATTACCAGTAAATATAAAGTTAACCTTGTCGGAAAATCAATTCAAGACTCTTCTCAAAAATCACCTACTCACCCTATACTAAATACTCATACTGTAACAAACTTTCAAACCCAATGTTATTTTACTTAAGATAATCTCAGTTTTATATTGTCGTCCTCCTTAACACTTGTTGCAATTTCATATCATCAAATTGTCATTTTAATAGTATAGTATCATCATATTGTTAATTTGAAATAAAATATATAACTAGAAGAAACTCAACCAATTTCTCTAGTATTGTCTTTTTAATAGTATAGTATAATCATATTGTAATTTGAAATAATATATAACTAGAATAAACTCAATTAATTTCCCTAGTATTATGTACATAGTGAATAAGTCTTTAGACTAAGCTGCCCCTAATGCCATGGCATGCCAGTGGCTCTCCTTGCATTACAGTTTTATAATTGTAACTACCAATACCTATGTATACAGTGGTACCTGGTTAACGATGGTCCCCAAACTCGCCCTTTTATGTAAGTTTATTTTTTTAAATGCTTTTGTAAGTGTATTTTTGGGGGTCTAAAAGGACTAGTCTATTTTACATTATTTTCCTAATAGGGATAAATTCGTTTGGTAATGGCACTTGAACAGCATTCTGGAATGAAAAAATATCGTTAACCGAGGTACCACTGTACTTGTAACTTGCAATGAAATAAAAATATTATTATTATTATTATTATATTATATATTATAGAACAATAGTAATAAATTTTTTTTATTGTTGGTTGGTGTAAACAAGTTTTGTAAACAATATAATGATACTAATATTTGTGCGATTATTGTGTTGCATATAATGAGTGTATATATATACATTCCACCTTACTTTGGTCTCACAGGCCACATAAGTTACGTAAAAAAATAAAATAGTGAAAAAAACAAGAAACCTACGAAAGGAAGTAAACCAAAGTTTACCGGGTGAGCAGCATTCGCTGCTGTTGCTATACGTGGCTCATTTTTTGCCAACTTTATGCCTCTATATCTCGGTAAGTACTGATTGCAATTTTTTTTGGGGGGATTTAAACAATCAGAAAAATAATCTTAACATATTGATAAGAAAAAATAATTTTTTTTTTTTCGAATATTTCCCGACATAAAATGACAGTTTCAGAGAGGGGCCTCCGACAGTCAAAGGGTTAAACAGTTTAAATTATTTTATACAACCCCATCAATGTGTAATATGCCAATAACAATAGGATTTTTTTTCATGGGAAGGGATTAATTGTTGTCCCTATATTTCTTATGGGAAAATTTGTTTGGTATATATCCTGTTTGGTATAAGTCCAAGGTCCTGGAACGGATTAAGGATGTTCACCGAGGTACCGCTGTATCTAATTTATAAGCTCTTCCAGTGTTGCTCACATAGATCCGAATTTTAAGCACAGCACCCTTGAATATACTGTGAGCAGTAATTGTTGGCCTAGACTAGAGAGTGTGGGCCTGTGCAGTGTGCACACAGTGTATAAAAATAATTCTGCCTCACGTGGTGCATGATGGGAAGAGCAAACTTCTGACGTTTGGTTGAAAATAGTGACTGAGGTGTTTTCTAGGATGGTTTTTATGGTTTCATTGGTATCAGTTGATAGAATGAAAAAACTATTGAAATTGAGATGATTTTGGTCAGTCAGGACTGGAAGTAGCTTGAAATAGAGCTCAAAAATAGCAGAAATACAAGTACAGTGGACCCTCCGTTTTCGTCGATAGTTTTTTTCCAGAATGCTGTTTGAGTGCCGTTACCGAACGAATTTGTTCCCACAGGGATGAATGTAAATTAGATTAGTCGTTTCAGACCCCCAAAAATACACTTACAAAAGCACTTAGAAAAATACACTTACATAATTGTTCGAGTTAGGAGCTGTACGAAAACCGAGGGTCCACTGTATTTAATTTTTTTAACGATTTTGACAAAGGGCAAGGCCTTCTTATCCCCCCCCCTTTTTTTTTTTATATATGGTAGTAGGTTGGTAGACAGCAACCACCCAGGGAGGTACTACCGTCCTGCCAAGTGAATGTGAAACAGAAACCTATAACTGTTTTACATGATGGTAGGATTGCTGGTGTCATTTTCTGTCTCATAAACACGCTGGATAACGGGTATATCTTGCTACTTCTACTTACACTTACGTTACACTACACAGCATGCACATGCATATAATATACATACATACACATATCTAGGTTTTTCTTCTTTTTTCTTAATAGCTCATGTTCTTCTTTATTTCCTCTATTCTTCATGGGAAGTGGAAAAGAATCTTTCCTCCGTAAGCCATGCATGTCGTATGAGGAGACTAAAATGCTGGGAGCAATGGGCTAGTAACCCCTTCTTCTGTATATATTTACTAAAAAAGAGGAAGAAATTTTTTATAAAACTGGGATGCTTGAATGTGCGTGGATGTAGTGCAGATGATAAGAAAGAGATGATTGCTGATGTTATGAATGAAAAGAAGTTGGATGTCCTGGCCCTAAGCAAAATAAAGCTGAAGGGGGTAGGCAAGTTTCAATGGGGAGAAATAAATGGGAATAAGTCAGGAGTATCTGAGAGAGTTAGAGCTAAGGAAGGGGTAGCAATAATGTTGAAAGATCAGTTATGGAAGGAGAAGAGGGAGTATAAATGTATAAATAAAAGGATTATGTGGATCAAAATAAGGGTCGGATGCGAAAAGTGTGTCATAATAAGCATGTATGCACCTGGAGAAGAGAAGAGAGGAGTGTAGAGGAGAGAGAGAGAGAGAGATTTTGGGAGATGTTAAGTGAATGTATAGGAACTTTTGAACCAAGTGAGAGGGTAATTGTGGTAAGGGACCTAAATGCTAAAGTAGGAGAAACATTTAGAGAGGGTGTGGTAGGTAAGTTTGGGGTGCCAGGTGTAAATGATAATGGGAGCCCTTTAATTGAACTTTGTTTAGTAAGGGGTTTAGTTAAAGGCAATACATATTTTAAGAAAAAGAGGATAAATAAGTATACAAGATATGATGTAGGGTGTAATAACAGTAGTTTGTTGGACTATGTATTGGTAGATAAAAGACTGTTTAGTAGACTTCAGGATGTATATGTTTATAGAGGGGCCACAGATATATCAGATCACTTTTTAGTTGTAGCTACAGTGAGAGTAAAAGGTAGATGGGATACAAGGAAAACAGAAGCAACAAGTAAGAGAGAGGTGAAGGTTTATAAACTAAAAGAGGCAGTTAGGGTAAGATATAAACAACTATTGGAGGATAGATGGGCTAGTGAGAGTATAGGTAATGGGGTTGAGATGTATGGGGTAGGTTTAAGAATGTAGTGTTAGTGTTCAGCAGAAGTTTGTGGTTATAGGAAAGTGAGTGCAGGAGGGAAGAAGAGCAATTGGTGGAATATAATGCAGGAAGGAAAAGTTAGCATATGAGAGGTTTTTACAAAGTAGAAGTGATGCAAGGAGGGAAGAGTAGTGTGGAAATTAGGAGGAGGTGCGGGATTACCAAGACTATTATCCAGAGGGCTGAGGAGGGGTTGTTGAGGTGGTTTGGACATGTAGAGAGGATGGAACAAAGTAGAATGACTTCGAGAGTGTATAAATCTGTAGTGGAGGGAAGGCGGGGTAGGGGTCGGCCTAGGAAAAGTTGGAGGGAGGGGGTAAAGGAGGTTTTGTGTGCGAGGGGCTTGGACTTCCAGCAAGCATGCATGAGCGTATTTGATAGGAGTGAATGGAGACAAATGGTTTTTAATACTTGACGTGCTGTTGCAGTGGAAGCAAAGTAACATTTATGAAGGGATTCAGGGAAACCAGCAGTCCGGACTTGAGTCCTGGTAGATGGGAAGTACAGTGGACCCCCGAGTTTCGTAAAAACTTCACTCCTGAAGTCTGCTCAAGCGCTATAATAATAATAATAATAATAATAATAATAATAATAATTTTTATTTGGACATGATACAAAGAATTACATTTGGTTATTGAGATTACATGAGGTGTACATGCCAAAAGCCCCTAGTATGCAGGGCATTTTGGGCAGACTTAAAATTAACTTAAAACTAAATTGTAAGAATTTTTGTAGATAGTATACAATGAGTAAAGGTGAGTATTTAAGCTATGAAATTTGAACATAGTTTTGTACTTTTGTCTTCATTATAAAATTAATTAAATCAGATTAAACAAATTAAAGCAAGAATAATAATAATAAAATAATAAAAAGTTATGGTTGATAATTTATAAAATAAGTAAAGTTGCATATCTAAGTTATAAAGTTTGAATATAAGTTGAACATATCAATTAATTGTAGCAATTTATTGCAGCAATGCAACTAATTGAGTGAGATAACAATTTAAAACAATTAATTGCATTGCAGTTAGTTTACATGGTCATTGTAATATAAGTGTTGTGGGAATAATTAGCTAAGTATGTATTATTCATAACAGGTTTTACATTCATTCATTCGTTCATTCATACATTACATTGAATTGATTAGTCAGGTTTTACATTAAGTGATTATTCTACTTTGCTGGGAATGGTTGATATGGAGCAATTAGCTTTGGGTGAGAAGGTGGTTTTTTAGCATCGTTTTGAATTCTGGTACAGGTAGGGTTTCTTTGGCAATGACAGGTAATGAATTCCAAATTTTCGTGCCTTTTATGTGCATTGAGTTTTTACATAGTGTTAGGTGGACACGGGGAACATCGAGGAGTGATCTGTGTCTAGTGTTATGGTCATGTGTCCTGTTAAAATTAGTAAGGAGAAGTTTGAGTGGTGGGTTAATATCTGCATAGTGTTCTATGTATGTAATAGGCACAGTAAAAAGTATGGATGTCTTGTATGGTGAGTAAGTTTAGGTTTTTGAATATTGTTGGAGTATGTTGCCTGGAGTGAGAATTTATCATTCTAACTGCTGCCTTTTGTTGTGTTATTAGTGGTCTGAGATGAGTTATTGATGTAGAGCCCCATGCGCAGATTCCATAGGTGAGGTAGGGGTAAATGAGTGAGTGATATAGGGTAAGGAGAGCTGGTTGTGGAACATAGTACCGTATCTTGGATAGTATTCCCACGGTCTTTGAGACTTTCTTGGAGATTTGTTGTATATGTGTCTGAAATTTGAGGCCACTGTCAAGATGTATTCCTAAGAATTTTCCCTCTGTGAGTTTTGCGATAGGGGACCCGTTTATCATTATGTTAAGTGGTGCGTTTGTACCTCTGTTCCCAAACTGGATAAAATAGGTTTTATCAATATTGAGAGTAAGTTTGTTGGTCATCATCCAGGTAGATATTTTCTGCAATTCAGTATTTGCAGTGTTGGCTAGTGTGTCTGGGCTTGGGTGAGAGATAATGTATGTAGTGTCATCTGCAAAAAGTATGGGTTTGAGTAGTTGAGACGCATTTGGTAGGTGGTTAATGTAAATGAGAAAGAGTAGTGGGCCAAGAACACTTCCCTATTACCGAACGAATTTACTCTCTTAAGGAAAAATGTCACGTAGGTTAGTCTATTTCAGACCCCCAAAAATACACTTCCACAAGCACTTACAATATTATACTTACATAATTGTACGATTTCTGGGGTTTACGAAACTCGGGGGTCCACTGTACAGTGCTTGCACTCTGAAGGAGGGATATTAAATGTTGCAGTTTTATAACTGTAGTGTAAGCATGCCTCTGGCAAGACAGTGATGGAGTGAATGTTAATGAAAGTTTTTCTTTTTCGGGCCACCCTGCCTTGGAGGGAAACGGCCAATTATTTTTATTTATTTTTATTTTATTAACACATCGGCCGATTCCCACCAAGGCAGGGTGGCCTGAAAAAGAAAAACTTTCATCATCATTCACTCCATCACTGTCTTGCCAGAGGGGTGCTTTACACTACAGTTATAAAACTGCAACATTAACACCCCTCCTTCAGAGTGCAGACACTGTACTTCCCATCTCCAGGACTCAAGTCCGGCTTGCCGGTTTCCCTGAATCCCTTCATAAATGTTACTTTGCTCACACTCCAACAGCACGTCAAGTATTAAAAACCATTTGTCTCCATTCACTTCTATCGAATACGTTCACACATGCTTGCTGGAAGTCCAAGCCCCTCGCACACAAAACTCCTTTACCCCCTCCCTCCAACCTTTCCTAGGCCGACCCCTACCCCGCCTTCCCTCCACCTCAACAACCCCTCCTCAGCTCTCTGGATAATAGTTTTGGTAATCCCGCACCTCCTCCTAATTTCCAAACTCCGAATTCTCTGCATTATATTCACACCACACATTGACCTCAGACATGACATCTCCACTGCCTCCAGCCTTCTCCTCGTTGCAACATTCATCACCCATGCTTCACACCCATATAAGAGTGTTGGTATAACTATACTCTCATACATTCCCTCTTTACTTCCATGGACAAAGTTCTTTGTCTCCACAGACTCAAGTGCTCCACTCACCCTTTTTCCCTCATCAATTCTATGATTCACCTCATCCTTCATAGACCCATCTGCTGACATGTCCACTCCCAAATATCTGAATACATTCACCTCCTCCATACTCTCTCCCTCCAATCTGATATCCAATCTTGTCACCTAATCTTTTTGTTATCCTCATCACCTTACTCTTTCCTATATTCACTTTCAATTTTTTCTTTTACACACCCTACCAAATTCATCCACCAACCTCTGCAACTTCTCTGCAGAATCTCCCAAAAGCACAGTGTCATCAGCAAAAAGCAACTGTGACAACTCCCACTTTGTATTTGATTTTTTATCTTTTAACCCCACACCTCTTGCCAAGACCCTCGCATTCACTTCTCTTACAACCCCATCTATAAATATATTGAACAACCACGGTGACATCACACATCCTTGTCTAAGGCCCACTTTTACTGAGTAATAGTTCCCCTCCCTCCTACACACTCTAACCTGAGCCTCACTATCCTCATAAAAACTCTTCACTGCTTTCAGTAACCTACCTCCTATTCCATACACCTGCAACATCTGCCACATTGCCCCCCTATCCACCCTATCATATGCCTTTTCCAAATCCATAAATGCCACAAAAACCTCTTTACCCTTATCCAAATACTGTTCACCTATGTGTTTCACTGTAAACACTTGGTCTACACACCCCCTACCTTTCGTAAAGCCCCCTTGTTCATCTGCTATCCTGCTTTCTGTCTTACTCTTAATTCTTTCAATAACAACTCTACCATACACTTTACCAGGTACACTCAACAGACTTATTCCCCTATAATTTTTGCACTCTCTTTTGTCCCCTTTGCCTTTATACAAAGGAACAATACACGCTCTCTGCCAATCCCTAGGTACCTTACCCTCTTCCATACATTTATTAAATAATAGCACCAACCACTCCAAAACTATATCCCCACCTGCTTTTAACATTTCTATCTTTATCCCATCAATCCCAGCTGCCTTACCACCTTTCATTCTACCCATTGCCTCACGAACTTTCCCCACACTCACAACTGGCTCTTCCACACTCCTACAAGATGTTATTCCTCCTTGCCCTATACACGAAATCACAGCTTCCCTGTCTTCATCAACATTTAACAACTCCTCAAAATATTCCCTCCATCTTCCCAATACCTCTAACTCTCCATTTAATAACTCTCCTCTCCTATTTTTAACTGTCAAATCCATTTGTTCCCTAGGCTTTCTCAACTTATTAATCTCACTTCAAAACTTTTTCTTATTTTCAAGAAAATTTGTTGATAACATCTCACCCACTCTCTCATTTGCTCTCTTTTTACATTGCTTCACCACTCTCTTAACCTCTCTTTTTCTCTCCATATACTCTTCCCTCCTTGCATCACTTCTACTTTGTAAAAACCTCTCATATGCTAACTTTTTCTCCCTTACTACTCTCTTTACGTCATCATTCCACCAATCACTCTTCTTCCCTTTCGCACCCACTCGCCTGTAACCACAAACTTCTGCTGAACACTCTTAACACTACATTTTTCAATCTACCCCATACATCTTCGACCCCATTGCCTACACTTTCACTAGCCCATCTATCCTCCAATAGTTGTTTATATCTTACCCTAACTGCCTCCTCTTTTAGTTTATAAACCTTCACCTCTCTCTTACTTACGGCTTCTATTTTCCTTGTATCCCATCTACCTTTTACTCCCACTGTAGCTATAACTAAAAAGTGATCTGATATATCTGTGGCCCCTCTATAAACATGTACATCCTGAAGTCTACTCAACAGTCTTTTATCTACCAATACGTAGTCCAACAAACTACTGTCATTACGCCCTACATCATATCTTGTATACTTATTTATCCTCTTTTTCTTAAAATATGTATTACCTATAACTAAACCCCTTTCTATACAAAGTTCAATCAAAGGGCTCCCATTATCATTTACACCTGGCACTCCAAACTTACCTACCACACCCTCTCTACATGTTTCTCCTACTTTAGCATTTAGGTCCCCTACCACAATTACTCTCTCACTTAGTTCAAAAGTTCCTATACATTCGCTTAACATCTCCCAAAATCTCTCTCTCTCCTCTACACTCCTCTCTTCTCCAGGTGCATACACGCTTATTATGACCCACTTTTCGCATCCGACCCTTATTTTAATCCACATAATCCTTGAATTTACACATTTATATTCCCTCTTCTCCTTCCATAACTGATCCTTCAACATTATTGCTACCCCTTCCTTAGCTCTAACTCTCTCAGATACTCCTGATTTAATCCCATTTATTTCTCCCCACTGAAACTCGCCTACCCCCTTAAGCTTTGTTTCGCTTAGGGCCAGGACATCCAATTTTTTTTCATTCATAACATCAGCAATCATCTCTTTCTTATCATCTGCACTACATCCATGCACATTCAAACAACCCAGTTTTATAAAGTTTTTCTTCTTCTCATTTTTAGTAAATGTGTACAGGAGAAGGGGTTACTAGTCCATTGCTCCCAGCATTTTAGTCGCCTCATACGACACGCATGGCTTACGGAGGAAAGATTCTTTTCCACTTCCCCATGGACAATAGAGAAAATAAAAAGAACAAGAGCTATTAAGAAAAAGAAGAAAAACCTAGATGTGTGTATGTATATATATGCATGTGCATGCCAATGTGTTAATATAATACAGTGGTCCCTCGACTATCGATCATAATCTGTTCCAGGAGCTAGACCTTAACACGAATGACTCGAAACTCGAAACCTTATTTCCCCTAAGAAATTATGTAAATACAATTACAGTGGACCCCAGGCTAACGAACACCCCGGAAATCGTACAATTATGTAAGTATAATATTTTAAGTGCTTGTGGAAGTGTATTTTTGGGGGTCTGAAATAGACTAACCTACGTGACATTATTTCTTAAGGAAGTAAATTCGTTCGGTAATGGCACTTGAGCAGGCTTCTGGGAGGAAGGTTTTTTTGTTAGCCGGGGGTCCACTGTAATCCGTTCCACCCAAAAATATTCACAAAAAATAATTTTTTTTAAAGAATAAATACTAGTTTTACATACACAAAACCATTATAAACTAATGCTACGTATGCCCTGCATACTAGGGGCTTTTGGCATGTACACCTCATGTAATCTCAATAACCAAATGTAATTCTTTGTATCATGTCCAAATAAAAATTATTATTATTATTATTATTAAAATAACATTTACTTACCTTTATTGAAGAGAGTTGCTGGCATCTGGAAGATAGGGAGGAAGACAGGGGGGTTAGTGCTTGGAAGGGGAATCCCCCTCCATAAGGACTTCAGGTAACAAGTCCTTATCTGGGGTTACTTCCCTTCTTTTTCTTTTAATGCCACTAGGACCAGCTTGAGTCACTAGACCCCTGTTGTACAAAATAACTGTCAAGAGTGATCTGTTTCTGGCGCCTCTAACATTTTCCTGAAGTGCAACATGGCTCTGTCACTGAACTGGTTGCACAGATGGCTCATTTCAGCTTGCTCTGGGTGAAATTGTTCAACAAAACTTTGCACATCGTTCCACTTGGAACAAATTTCCTTAATTCGTGAAGAAGGCACCTCACCTTGTCCATCCTCCTGTGAATCAATTTCCCTAAATGTTGTCTGATGCTGTTCCTGATGAAGCTCTTTCAGTTCTTCAGTGGTTAGGTCTACCCTGTGGTCTTCCACCAACTATTCCACATCCTCACCACTCACCTCCAACCCCAGGGACTTGGCCAATTCCACAATAGAGTCCACAATATGCACAGGGTCATCAGGGTCAGCCTCAAATCCTTCAAAATCCCTCTTTTCAACACAATCTGGCCACAGTGGTCTCCAAGCAGAGTTCAAAGTCCTGGAACTCACTCCCTCCCAAGCCTTACTTATAAGGCCTATGCAATGGACTATATTGAAGTGATCTTTCCAGAACTCTCTTAGGGTCAACTCAAGTGTCCGAGGTCACTTAAAAGCACTTTTCAAACACTGCTTTTGTGTAGAGTTTTTTGAAGTTGGAAATGACCTGCTGGTCCATGGGCTGGATGAGAGGAGTGGTGTTAGGAGGCAAGAACTTCACTGTGATTAAACTGAACTCATCAGACAAAAAGTCTGCCAAGTTGTGAGGATGAGCAGGAGCATTGTCCAGTACCAGGAGGCACTTGAGTGGCAATTTCTTTTCCAGGAGGTATTTCTTCACACTAGGGCCAAACACTCCAGTCAACCATTCCACGAAAATGTCCTTAGTAACCCATGCCTTGGTGTTAGCCTTCTAATACACACACAAATTCTTGTTAACATTGTGTTTCTTGAAGGCTCTGAGATTTTCTGCATGATACACCAGTAAAGGCTCCACTTTCAAATCACCACTGGCATTAGCACACAACATAAGAGTTAGCCTGTCTTTTATAGGCTTGTGTCCTGGCAGTGCCTTTTCCTCTTGAGTAATGAAGGTCCTGTTTGGCATTTTCTTCCAAAACAGGCCTGTTTCATCACAATTAAACACTTGTTGGGGTTCAAATTTTTCAGTGTCTACGAACCCCTGGAATTCCTGCACAAATTTTTCAGCTGCACGTTTGTCTGAGCTGGCTGCCACACCATGCCTCGCAACACTGTGTATGCACTACGTTTCTTAAACCTCTCAAACCCGCCTCTGCTGGCTTTAAAATCACTCGCCTCAGCACTGGTTGCAGGCATTGTCTTGACAAGATCTGCGTGCAACTGCCTTGCCTTTTCACAAATTATCGCCGTGGAAATACTATCACCCGCTATCTGTTTTTCGTTGATCCACACACCCAACAACTTCTCAACCTCATCCACTGTTTTCGATCTATTTTTCGTTAACATATCAACCCCTTTTGCAACATTAGCTTCCTTGATTTCTTTTCTCTTTGCCAGGATAGAGGTGATAGTAGATGTGTTTTTCTTGTACATTCTGTCAAGCTCACACGTATGCCACTCTCATATTTTTCTACAATCTCCTTCACTTCGATGGTGTTCCTCACTTTCTTTACCACAGGGGTGCCACTAGGAAGCTTCTTTGGACCCATGGTGACATTTCACAGTAACAATCACTAAACCACCAATTAACACAACAAATGTATTGTGAATGTTTGAAAGAGTACGCTTGGTAATGTTCTCTCAATGGTTAACAACGCTAGACTGGTGTCCTGCACGACGAGGCGCGCAAGCGCGGACAGGTCTGGTAAGGACCGATACACGAGGGAATGACCGATACATGAGGGAAACATTGACCGATAAAAGCCACTGAAACACGAAATCACCGATATACGGAATCACCGAAACACGAGGGATCACTGTACAGTGGACCCCCGAGTTTCGGTCATAATTCATTCCAGAAGGCTGCTCAAGTGCCATTATTGAACGAATTTACTCCCTTAAGGAATAATGTCAAGTAGGTTATTCCATTTCAGACCCCCAAAAATACACTTACAAAAGCACTTACAATATTACACTTACATAATTGTTCGATTACCGAGGTGACCGAATCTCGGGGGTCCACTGTATATTAATATAATATTATTGATGAACTTTCTTTAAGAAGTTTTGTTTTGTAATATTTCAACAGATGTTAGTTACTGGAAAAGTTACTCTCAGGGCTGCCCACCTAACAGGGAAGCAAATCAAAGAAATAGTTTCAGTAGCATTGAAATATTTTTTTTTATTTTGAAATAAAAATTTTTCACTTACTGTATAAAGTTTAGATTACCATATGCATGTTCTTATTTCATTTACAAATAGTTTCAGTATAATTATATACTGTAAATTTTTTTTGTAAATTGTTATACAGCCTCTCCTCACTTAGCGACATACTCGTTTATCGACGACTTGGACTTACGACTGGCTATCTGACCAGTATGCATACCTAAATACAGTGGACCCTCGGTTAACGAATACCCCGGAAATCGTGCAATTATGTAAGTATAATTTTGTAAGTTCTTGTGGAAGTGTATTTTTGGGGGTCTGAAATAGACTAACCTACATGACATTATTTCTTAAGGACGTAAATTCGTTCGGTAATGGCACTTGAGCAGGCTTCTGCAATGATTTTTTTTCGTTAACCGAGGGTCCACTGTAATGTATATTAGAGCTGATTTTCTTTATTCTGTTTATGACAATATACAGTACACTGCTGTATAAACATTTAAAAATATTCTAAAAATGTTATAAATGGTGCAAAGGTGACATTATAACAATATCAAAGATGGTTGACACAAACCCACTACCATTACAGCATACTCCTTACTTAGCGACGAATTCGTTTACCGATGTGGTCTTAGGAACGCAACTCCGTCGTTAAGTGAGGAGAGGCTGTATTTTTTCTCTTCATATTTAATGTTTCAATACTATACTTTAATATGTGGCCGAAACTATTTTTAATAGCAATGCTCTTGAGTTGTAGTGATGTAATGGGAAAAACTTCAGAAATCAATGTTTTGTGATGTAAATCATATTGAGCATGAGTCTTGTTAACTTGGTTCATCTACAATGTGGACCAATTTTTTATATGGATCGAGCTAAAATTTTGTTAAAATATATATGTTTTTTTCAACAAACCTGCCATCTCCCACTCAGGAAGGGTGACCTAAGAAGGAAAACCAAAGTTTTTCTTTTTAAATTTAGTAATTTATACAAGAAGGGTTACTAAACTGTGATTCCAGCATTTAGTGCTCTTACGACAATGTGGAACTTGGAAAGATTTGTTCCACTTCCCCATGGAGGTAAGAGGAAATAAAGAAGAACAAGAACTATTAAGAAAATAGAAGAAAACCCAGAGGGGTATGTATATATATGCATGTACATGCATGTATGGTGCCTAAGTGCAAGGAGAAGTATCCCGTGTGTTTGTGAGACAGAAAAAAAAGACATCAACTATCCTACCATCATGTAAAACAATTACAAGGTTTCTGCTTCACACTCACTTGGCAGGACAGTAGTACCTCCCTGGGTGGTTGCTATCTACTGGTGTCTATCAACCTACTACCTCCAGTAATTTTTTTTTATTTTAACACGTCGGCCGTTTCCAACCGAGGCAGGGTGACCCAAAGAGAAAATCCTATCATTATTCAACAATTCACCATCACTCTCATGATCACTGTCTTGCAGAGACGCTAGATACGTCAGCTTAGCGTCCAACCAAACTGTCAATATGAACCTCCTTTAAAGTGCAGGCATTGTACTTCCATTTCAGGACTCAAGTCCGGCTAACCTGTTCCTAATCCTTACAAAATATTACCCTGTACATCAACAGCTGTCAGGTCCAAAACCATTTTTTCCATTCGTCCTATCACCAGCTGTTGGAGCTCCAGGCCTTCGCACAAAACCTTACCTCCTCCAACCTTTGGGGACTACCACCTTCCTTCCCTTACAGATTATGCTCCAAGTCATTCTACTTTATTATTTCTCTAAATGGACCAATCAACATTCCCTTTCATCCTCTGACTAATACTTTTAGGGAATCCAACCATCTAATTTCCACCTACAATTCTCTGCAAATATTTACCATTGCCCTAGACAGGACATCTCCACTGCCTCCAGCCACCTCCTCACTGCAGCATTTCAACAGCTTCACACCCATATAAAGTGTTGGTCACTATGCTTCATACATTCTTCTTTGCCTCCATGGGTAATGCTCTTGTCTTCACAGAATCAATGCACCACTTACCTTTCCTTCATCAATTCTATGGTTAACCTCATCCTTCATAAACCATCCACTGACAAGTCATCTCCCAAATATCTGAAGACATTCACTTCTTCCTAACTCCTCCAATGTGATATCAATTTTCTTTATCTAAATCGTGATGCCCTCATCACCTTATTCTTATTTATGTTCACTTTCAACTTCTACCTTACACACCCTCCCAAGCTCTCCACTAACCTTAGCACTTTTGAGAATCTCGAAGGCACAGTATCATAGCAAGAAGTAAATGTGTCAACTCCATTTGTAGTTGATTCCCCATAATTTAATCACCCTCAACACCTAGCATTTGTCTTTGCACCATCTATAAATAATATGTTAAAACAACCATGATGGTCAGACAATCTCATGAAGACCTGCTTTTACGGAGTAATTCTCCTACACACTAACCTGAAGAATATCCTCATAAACTCTTTCACAGGTATACCAGTAAAATTATTCCTATAATTTTTATACGTGTCCCCTTCCTTATATAAGGAATTACACAAAGCTCTTTGCCAGTCCAGGGGCCCTTCCTTTCATACATTAAATAAAAATACCAACCACTTCAACATTAACTCCTGCTTTTAACATTTCTGTCATGATCCATCAGTCTCCTCTTTACCATCTTTCATTCTATGTAATGTCAGACCTTCCCACACTCAGTCCTGCTCTTTCACTCTAAAAGATGTTATACCCTGCCAGTGCATGAAGAACTCTACCCTCTTCATGACATTTAAGTTCTCAAAATTCCTCCATATACCCAAACAGTACCTCAGCTCCCCATCTACTAACTTTCTCTGTTTACCCAATCCATTCGTCCTAGGCTTTCTTAACGTTTATCTCACTCCAAAAATTTTTCTTATTCTCAGCAAAATTTCTTGACAGTGCATCTCACACTTTATCATTTGCTCTTCTTTTGCACTCTCTCACCACTCTCTTTGCCTTTCTTTTACTCTCCACATACTCTGCTCTTCTTATATCACTTCTGCTTTGTAAAAACTCTCATAAGCTTCCTTTTTCTCTTTTATCACACCCTTTACCTCATTCCACCAATCACTCCTCTTTCCTCCTGCTCCCACCCTCCTATAGCCACAAACTTTTGTCCCACATTCTAATACTGCATTTTTAAAACTATCCTACCTTTCTGCCAATAGTTGCTTACATCTCACCCTAACTTCCTCCTCCCTTAGTTTATAAACTTTCACCTCTTTCTTACTGTTGCCATTGTCCTTTGTCCCATCTACCTCTTACTCTAACTGTAGCTACAACTAGATAATGATTCGATATATCCATTGCCCCTCTATAAACATGTACGTCCTGAAGCCTACATATCAACCTTATATCCACCAATACATAATCTAACAAACTACTTTCATTACGTGCTATATCATATCTTGTACAGCCTGTCCTCTCTTAGCGACATACTCATTTACTGACACCTCGGACTTACGACGGGCTCTTTGACCAGTATTCATACCTAAATAACATTAGAGCTGATTTCCTCTATTCTGTTTATTTCAATATACAGTACACTACTGTATAAACATTTAAAAATATACCAGAAATGTTATAAATGGTGCAAAGGTGACATTAAAACAATATCAAAGATGGTTGACACAAACTCACTACCATTATAGTATGCTCCTCATTTAGCGATGAATTCGTTTAACAATGTGGTCTTAGGAACGGAACTCCGTCATTAAGTGAGGAGAGGCTGAATACTTATTTATCCTCTTTTTCATAAAATGTGTAAAATGTTATATATATATTTAATAAAAATTTGTTTTTCTTTGTAAGTATCATTATGGTGCATATGTAAGGTACATTTGTATTGCTGACATATTTAACCCTTTGACTGTTTCGGTCGTATATATACGTCTTACGAGCCAGTGTTTCGGACGTACAGTGGTCCCTCGGTTTTCGTGCATCTCCAAACTCGAATATTTATGTAGGTGTATTTTCGTAAGTGCTGTTGCAAGTGTATTTTTGGGGTCTGAAATAGACTAACCTACGTGACATTATTTCTTAAGGAAGTAAATTCGTTCGGTAATGGCACTTGAGCAGCATTCTGGAACGAATTTTCGGCGAAAACCGAGGGACCACTGTATATATACAGTGGACCTCCGGATTACGTACTGCTCCAAACTCGAACAATTATGTAAGTGTATTTTTGTGATTTTGTAAGTGTATTTTTGGGGGTCTAAAAGGACTAATCTAATTTACATTATTCCTTATGGGAACAAATTCGTTCGGTAACGGCACTTGAACAGCATTCTGGAACGAAATAATGTCGTAATCCGGGGTCCACTGTACTCAAAAATTCTAGCGGCTTCAAATCAAGCGGGAGAAAGCTGGTAGGCCCACATATGAGAGAATGGGTCTGTGTGGTCAGTATGCGCTGTATAAAAAAAATCCTGCAGTACGCAGTGCATAATGAGAAACAAAAAACTCCGACCGTGTTTTTGGATTAAAACGCCAACTTTGAGGTGTATTTTCGTATAGTATTTATGGGTGTATTCTCTTTTTCATGGTCTCATTTGATAGAATGGAAAACATATTACAGAAATAGAGATGATTTTGATTAGTTTCATGATGAAAATGACCTTGAAATTGAGCTCAAAGTATTCAAAATGTTTGATTTTTGCCAATGTTCAAGAGTACACAAATCACGCCATGCGTCCAATACACGTCAACTGGCGAGTCTAATATTCTTACACAAGTGCACTGATATTATTTATACCATTTTTACAATAATGCAGTAGTCTGCATAACAGTAAATCTTCTATTTTTTTGTGTGAATAAAAAAACAAAATAGAAAGCAAGAGTAATATAAGAGGGGCCTAAAGACGTGACTAATGAACAGAGAAAATCTTATTTTAGTGCCAGGAATGTCTGCATTATTTATTCTGGACCCTATTTTGAAATTGACATCTTTTTTATTTTGCATGAAATTGGCCAAATTGCCAATTTCTGACCACTTTATTGGGTAGTTGAAATCGGTAAATTGGTGGTTTCTTGTACTCAGTCGATAGAGCAAATGGAGTTCTAAAGAAATAACTATGAGTTTGGTCAACTGTAACAATGGAATTGGCAGAAAATAGGGCTCAAAGTCGGCGAAATCGCTGATGTGTATATATCGCCGACATCGCTAACTTCGTGAGAGCATAATTCTGTAAGTTTTCCATCAAATTTCGTACTTTTGGTGTCATTACCA